>ML279851.1:0-55057 GCA_005239495.1 Nicotiana undulata | reverse complement strand
GGGAGGGGGGGGGAGGAAGAAAAGAAAGAGAAAAAAAAATTGGAAAATATTTTTCCTTCTTCTTAGAAACGTCTTTCTTTGAGACCCCAGGTTTCAAAAATTCAAAAAAATATTTTCCTTTAATTCCTTCCTGAAAATCCCAAACAAATCGAAAAAAGAAAAAAAAGATCAAAAAGAAGAGAATTTTAAAAAAAAATCCAAAAATATTTTCCTTCCTTTCTGAATTTTTTCATTCAAAAACAAACAATACAATAAGTAAAATAATCAATCAAAAATTCAAAAAATATCTTTTCCTTCTTTAGGAGTATTTGTCCCAAAAATTAAAAAAAGGATCAGAAAATAAAACTTCAAAACACAAAGAATTTCTTTTCTTCTTTAGAAATCTTCTTTCGCAAGTGTCATAAATATTAAAAAGTTGAATTCCAAATATATTTTCACTTTTCTTCAAGAAATTTGCTTTCGGAAAAAGAAAACTCGGAATAATTGAAATATTTTCTTTGTAGAAGTCTTCAAAAAATAAAAAGGAAGCAAATCCATTCAAAGTCCGAAAAAAAAATATTTTTCTTTACCTTTTAGAACTCTTTCTTAAAAAATGCAACAAAAAAAATCCAAAAATATATTCTCTTTATTATTTGGCAGTCTTTCTTCCAAAAAGTAATATATATATATATATATCCGAAACGAAAATTCAAAGAAAAATTTATTCTTTTTCTCCTTTTGATAATCTTTCTTTATTGTCCCTTTTTTGAAAACTTAGGGGCCAACATTCAAAATCAAAAATATTTTCTTTTTTCTTAAAAAAAGACAAAACGATTCGAAATTAAACAAAAATATGTAACGACCTGGTCGGTCGTTTTGAGAGTTAGCACCCTGATCCCTTAATAAATGCTTCTCCTATGTCTTATTATGTTAACGAAACTTGTCGGAGCGTTGAGTGATGAAAATTGGAGTGATTTTGGACATATAGTCCTTTAAGGTGAGTTTTAAACTTAGAAATTGGACCGTAGCGGGAGCTCTGTAAAGACTGATTCGAAATGGAAATCCGTCGACTCCGTTAGCTCCGTTAGGTGATTTCGGGGTTGGGAGCGTGTTCGGATTGTGTTCTCGAAGTCGGATGTAGATTTAGGCTTGAATTGGCGAAAGTTAGAATTTCGGCGATTTCGGCCGATAGGTGAGATTTTGATATCAGACTCGGAATGGAATCTGAAAGCGACAGCCGGTCCGGAATGTCATTTATGACCTGTGTGCAAAATTTGAGGTCATTCGGACGAGTTTAGACGTGTTTCGGCATCGAGGGTAAATTCTTGAAAATTCCTAAGTTCTTAGGCTTGAATCTATGCATATTCGATGATTTTGATGTTATGGAACATGTTTTTAAGGCTCGACCAAGTTCGAATAAGGTATTTAGACTAGTTGGTAGTGTTGGTTGAGGTCCCGGGAGCCTCGGGTGTGTTTCGGGTGTTCAACGGGTATATGTTTGGCCTAAAGTTCAGTTGTTTTTCTGGTTTTTGAGCATCAGTTGTTTCTTCAGTGCGATCGCATGGCATGTACCGCGATCGAATAGTGAAGATTTGGGCCCAGCACTGTTTGGTCAGTGCGATTGCAGTAGGCAAGAGGCGACCGCACAGGGTCATTAGGCCGGCCAGGGGAAATCACTGTGCGTTCGCGTGGGCCTGGCTGCGGACGCATAGAGTCCAGCCCAGGTCTCTCCGCGATCGCGGGTCCTTCAGTGCGACCGCACTGTGTCCAGGGTAAGGGGGTGGAACTTACTCTATGTGATCGCATCCTATTATCCGCGATTGCATTTCATTGAATATACCTGGGCAGAATATTAAACCCATTTCGAGGGTTAAGGCTTATTTCACCATTTTTGAATTTTGGAGCTCGGGAGAGGCAATTTTTGAAGGATGTTTCACCTGGGTATTCTAGGTAAGTGGTTTCTAACCATCATAGGTCAATTTCCATAATTCTAATATTAATTTTCACCCTTAATTTCGAGTAGAAATTTGGGGAAAATGGAAGAAACCTCTTGGACCATTTTTTTGGTTTTGATTGGTTATTTGACCTCCGATTGGAGAAATTTTCATATGGTTAGACTCATGACCTAATAAGGGTTCGGAAAATGTAAACTTTTATCCGATTCTGAGACGTGGGCCCGAGTGGCGTTTTGGTCAAATTTTCTAATTTCGCGTATTAGTTCCGAATTATTTAGTTAGTTTGAATCCTTGAAATGATATTTACATTATGCAATCGAATTGAATAGATTTGGGCCACCCGTAGTTGGATACTCGTGGCAAAAGTGTGGTTATCGGTTGATTTGCACAGTCGAGGTAAGTGACTTGCCTAACTCTGTGTTGGGGAATTTCCCTTAGGCATTTTTAACTGGTTTTTACTATAAAAACTCCGTGTACGGGAGGTGACGAGCGCGTGCATGGGATATTTTCACTGAATTTCCGTAGTTCTTTCTACAACATGCCTCATTTTCAACCCTATTATTACTGTTTTTTGTTTGAGTTGAACAATAACTTAAGATTTTATCTTGACAATTGATTTTACCTGATTTTCCACTCGTTACAATTATTTGAAACTGGTTTAAGTATTTTACCCCATAATTTCCAACTGTTTTTCCAAAAACCTTTGAATTACGCTATATTTGATATATACCCTGCAGTACATATTTGCATTGGGACTGAGGGCATAGACCTGAGCCTTTCCCTTGCATTGCATCGCATACATTAGGACTGCGGGCAGAGACCTGAAGCTTTCCCTTTCATTGCATCACATACATTGGGACTGCGGGCAGAGAACTGAGTCTTTCCCTTGCATTGCATTGCATATTTACGTTGGGACTACGGGCCGAGATCTGAGACTTTCCATTGCATTGCATTGTACGTTTTTCTTTCTATTGAGTCATATATATTGCGTTGAACTGAGAATTTATCTATATCATTCTTGCTAGTCGTTACTTTAAAATACAGTTAGTTATTTCTGTTTTACTTAATTGTTAACTATATCTGTCTATTTTGCAAACTCAGTAGAGCCTCAACCTGACCTCGTCACTACTTGACTCGGGTTAGGATTGGCACTTACTGGGTACCGAATGTGGAGTACTCACGCCCTTCTGCGCATGTTTTTCTCATGTGCAGATCCGGGTACCAGTACGCCGTACCGTGGTTAGCCATCAACCAGCAGTTGGAGACTTGAGGTATATTCTGCAACGTACGCAGAGTTCCGAGTCCCCTTCCTGTCCTAGCGTAGTTAGCACTGGTAGATGAGACTATACTGTCGTTTTTCTTCAGTTTGTATATTGAACTATAGAGTTATCTTGTGATGTTTTGTTGATATTCCGGGTCTTGGGTAAAGTGAGCTGCAATGTCGAGCGGCATCGAGTATTAGTATGGCTTTATTTCATTTTCTGCTAAATTCACTTGTTTATCTTTAATTTTTCTCAACGAATAGGCTTACCTAGTCATCTAGACTAGGTGCCGTCACGAGACCCAGTTGGAAGGAGAATTGGGTCGTGACAAGTTGGTATCAGAGCGTCTAGGTTCATAGGAGTCACAACATCACAAGCCGATTTATTAGAGTCTCGCGGATCGGTGCGGAGACGTCCGTACTTATCTTCGAGGGGCTATGTAACTGTTAAGAACAATCTTACTTCTTGAAATTCCTTATCGTGCTAGTATTGTCATCCAAATTCCTAAACTATATTCTATTCTTGCTTACAGATGGTTCATACTCGCACAGGACATACTGACGGGCAGGCACCCGAGCCCCCAGCCAGAGCCACTAGAGGTAAGGGTCGGGGCAGAGGACGAGCACGTGGTGCAGCCCGAGCACCGGCTAGAGCGGAGGCAAAGTATCCCCCAGCAGCCACAGTTGGAGGGGCACCGGAGGTCCCTACTATCACTCCAGCCCTCCAAGAGACCTTGGCCCAGTTCATGAGTGCTTTCAGTACTCTGTCTCAGGCAGGGCTACTTCCGCTAGCCCTAGGAACATCTCAGGCCGGGGGAGGGACCCAGACTCCCGCAGCCCATACTCCTGAGAAGAGGGTCCACATGGGGAAGGTCCCAGAGTATATTCCTATGCCTCCAGCAGCTCCAGTTCAGCAGGAGATCAGAGCAGTTGCATCTGAGTCTGAGCAGCTCCGTCTTGAGAGGTACTAGAAGTACCACCCACCTGATTTCAGCGGATTAGCTTCAGATGACGCTCTGGGTTTTCTTGAGGAGTGTCATCGCATCCTTCGTACCATGGGTATTGTGGAGACGAGTGGAGTATCTTTCACCACTTTTTAGTTGAGAGGAGAAACCTATCAGTGGTGGCATGCATTTGAGCTTAGTAGTCCGAACGAGGCAGCCTCACTTACTTGGGCTCAGTTTTTAGAGATGTTTCTACTTAAGTTTGTCCCTCAGAGTCTCAGGGATGCTTGGCGTGTAGATTTTGAGCAGTTACACCAGGGTACTATGACTGTGTCAGAGTATGCAGTCCGGTTCAGTGACTTGGCACGACATGCATCAACCTTGGTTTCTACTGTCAGAGAGAGGGTCCGTCGTTTTATTGAGGGGCTCCATCCCAGCATTTGTACTAGCATGGCCAGAGAGTTGGAGACAAATATTACTTACCAGCAGGCCGTGAGCATTGCTAGGAGGATCGAGAGTATGTTGACCCGGGACAGGGAGGAGAGAGAGGCCAAGAGGTCTCGAGAGACTGGTCACTTCTCAGGGACTCGTGCACCAGCAGCACGTTATGGTAGGGGTTTTGTGAGCCACCCTGTTCATTTAGCTATTCCAGCAGCTAGTGGTATTCCAGCTCCCCCTAGACCTCGAGAGCCTTATTATTCACCACCAGTATCTCAAGTGCCTCCTGCTCGAGGTGCTATCACCGACCAGTCCAGTAGGCCAGTTCAGAGCCAGCAGAAGCAGCCACGTCCTCAAAGGGGTTGTTTTGGGTGTGCTGACCCTCGTTACGTGATCAAGGATTGCCCCAGAGCTAGGAGGGGTGCACCACCGGAGACTTATCAGGTTCCGCGTCTTCCATCAGGTCCCCCAGCTATAATGTCAGCCCCAGCTGCTACCCCACCATCTCAGGCAGCTCGAGGTGGAGGTCGGGGTGGTCGGGGAGGTCGAGGTCGTCCTAGAGAGGGAGGCTAGGCCAAATATTATGCCTTTCCAGCCAGGTCCGAGGCCATTGCTTCAGATTCAGTCATCACAGGTATTGTCCTCGTTTGTCATAGAGACGCATCGGTATTATTTGACCCAGGTTTGACATATTCATATGTGTCTTCTTATTTTGCCTCACATTTGGGGATATCTCGGGATTCTTTGAGTTCCCCCGTATATGTTTCTACTCCTGTGGGAGATTCTCTTGTTGTGGACCGCGTGTATCGGTCGTGTTTGATTGTGATCAGTGGTTTTGAGACCAGAGCTGATTTATTATTACTCAGTATGGTAGATTTCGATGTTATCTTGGTCATGGACTGGTTGTCGCCCCATTATGCTATTCTTGATTGTCACGCCTAAACCGTGACACTGGCTATGCCAGGATTACCGAGATTAGAGTGGAGGGGTTCATTAGAGTATACTCCTCGTCGAGTCATTTCTTTTCTTAAGGCTCAGCGGATGGTTGCAAAGGGGTGTGATGCTTATTTGGCCTATGTGAGGGATGTTAGTGCCGACACCCCTACAGTTGAGTCAGTCCCAGTTGTGAGGGACTATCCTGATGTTTTTCCAGCTGACCTTCCGGGTATGCCGCCCGACAGAGACATTGACTTCAGCATTGACTTGTTGCTAGAAACTCAGCCTATTTCTATTCCTCCCTATCGTATGGCTCCTCCTGAGTTGAAGGAGTTGAAGGAACAATTGCAAAAATTGCTTGATAAGGGGTTCATCAGGCCCAGTGTATCACCTTGGGGTGCGCCGATGTTATTTGTGAAAAAGAAGAATGGTTCGATGCAAATGTGCATTGATTACAGATAGTTGAATAAGGTGACAGTGAAGAACAGGTACCCATTGCCCCGTATTGATGATTTGTTTGACCAGTTACAGGGTGCCAGGGTATTCTCCAAGATTGATCTTCGTTCGGGCTATCATCAGTTAAGGATTCGGGAGTCGTATATCCCGAAGACTGCTTTCAGGATTAGATATGGTCACTATGAGTTTCTTGTTATGTCATTTGGGCTGACCAATGCCCTAGCAGCCTTCATGCATCTGATGCACAGCATTTTTCGGCCTTATCTTGATACTTTCGTCATCGTATTTATTGATGACATTCTGGTATATTCTCGATCCCAGGAGGACCATGAGCAGCACTTGAGGACCGTGCTTCAGACCTTGAGAGAGAAGAAGTTGTATGCCAAATTCTCTAAGTGTGAATTTTGGCTTGATTCAATGGAGTTCTTAGGTCATGTGGTATCTTCGGATGGGATCAAGGTAGATCCGAAGAAGGTAAAAGTAGTGCAGAGTTGGCCCATACCGTCTTCAGCTATCGAGTTCCTCAGTTTCCTCGGTTTGACCGGTTATTATCGTTGTTTCGTGGAGGGATTCTAATCCATTTCAACACCCATGATTAGATTGACCCAGAAGGGTGCACCTTTTATTTGGACCGAGGAGTGTGAGGAGAGCTTTCAGAAGCTCAAGACATCACTGACTACAGCTCCAGTGTTAGTACTACCTACCGGTTCGGGGTCCTATACGGTCTATTGTGATGCTTTGAGGATTGGTTTGGGGGCAGTGTTGATGCAGGACGGTAGAGTGATTGCCTACGCGTCCAGACAGTTGAAGGTGCATGAGAAGAACTACCCTATGCATGATCTCGAGTTGGCAGCGATTGTTCACACCCTGAAGATATGGCGTCATTATTTATATGATGTTCCCTGTGAGATATATATGGATCACCGGAGCTTGCATCATATATTCAGGCAGAAGGATCTCAATTTGCGTCAGTGTAGGTGGTTGGAGATACTCAAGGATTATGACATCAGTATATTATACCACCCGGGGAAAGCCAACGTGGTGGCCGACGCCCTGAGTCGTCGGGCGGAGAGTGTGGGTAGTTTGGCATATCTTCGCGCAGCCGAGAGGCCCTTAGCTTTGGATGTTCAGTCCTTAGCCAACCAGTTCGTGAGATTGGATCTCTACGAGCCTCACCGGGTATTGGCGTGTGTTGTTGCTCGATCTTCTCTTTATGACCGCATTCAGGAGCGCCAGTATGATAATCCCGACCTTCGAGCCCTTCGAGATAGAGTTCAGCCGGATCGTGTCAGGGATATGACCATAGGTGATGATGGTGTGATGAGATTGTAGGACCGTATTTGTGTGCTCGGTGTAGATGGACTTCGGGAGTTGATTCTTGAGGAGGCCCATAGCTCGCGGTACTCCATTCATTCCGGTACCACGAAGATGTAGCAGGATCTGAGACAGCACTATTGGTGGCGAAGGATGAAGAAGGATATAGTGGAGTTCGTAGCCAGATGCCTCAATCTTCAGCAGGTCAAGTGTGAGCATCAGAGACCGGGAGGATTACTTCAGCAGATGAGGCTTCCAGAGTGGAAGTGGGAGCGGATCACCATGGATTTTGTGGTTGGGCTTCCTCGGACTTTGAGGAAGTATGATGCTATTTGGGTGATCGTGGACCGGCTTACCAAGTCAGCCCATTTCATTCCAGTATTGACTACGTATTCTTCGAAGAGGTTGGCTCAGATCTACATGCGGGAGATAGTCCGGTTGCACGGTGTGCCGGTATCTATTATTTCAGATCGAGGTCCTCAGTTCACCTCGCACTTCTGGAGAGCCTTACATAGTGCGTTGGGTACTCAGATTGATCTCAGTACAACATTTCACCCTCAGACGGACGGACAGTCCGAGCGCACGATTCAAATTCTAGAGGATATGCTCCGTGCTTGTGTGATGGATTTTGGAGGATCATGGGATCAGTACTTGCCTCTTGCAGAGTTTGCTTATAATAACAGCTACCAGTCAAGCATTCAGATGGCGCCGTTTGAGGCTTTATATGGTAGGCGGTGTCGGTCTCCAGTAGGATGGTTCGAGCCGGGCGAGGCCCGATTGTTGGGTACAGACTTGGTCCAAGATACCTTGGACAAGGTGAAGGTGATTCAGGATAGACTTCGCATAGCTCAGTCCAAGCAGAAGAGTTATGCAGACCGGAGAGTTCGTGATTTGTCATTCATGGTCGGTGATCGGGTTTTGCTTCGGGTATCGCCTATGAAGGGCGTCATGAGATTTGGGAAGAAGGGTAAGCTAAGTCCGAGGTACATTGGCCCTTTCGAGGTGTTACGGCCAGTTGGGGAGGTTGCTTATGAGTTGGCCTTGCCTCCCAACCTAGCAGGCGTTCATCCGGTATTCCACGTTTCCATGCTATCACGGTGATCCGACTCATGTTTTGGATTTCAGCTCAGTTCAGTTGGACAAGGATCTATCATATGTTGAGGAGCATGTGGCCATTTTGGACAGGCAGGTCAGAAAGCTCAGGTCGAAGAAAATTGCCTCAGTCAAAGTGCAGTGGAGGGGTCATCCGGTCGAGGAGGCGACTTGGGAGACCGAGCAGGACATGCGGAGTCAGTACCCTCATCTATTCACAGCTTCAGGTATGTTTCTATACTCGTTCGAGGACGAATGATTCTCTTAAGAAAGGGAGAATGTAACGACCTAGTCGGTCGTTTTGAGAGTTATCGCCCCGATCCCCTAATAAATGCTTCTCCTATGTCTTATTATGTTAATGGAACTTGTCGGAGCGTTGAGTGATGACAATTGGAGTGATTTTGGAGATATAGTCCTTTAAGGTGAGTTTTAAACTTAGAAATTGGATCGTAGCGAGAGTTGTGTGAAGACGGATCCGGAATGGAAATCCCTCGACTCCGAGCTCTGTTAGGTGATTTTGGGGTTGGGAGCGTGTTCAGATTGTGTTCTCGAAGTCGGATGTAGATTTAGGCTTGAATTGGCGAAAGTTAGAATTTCGGCGATTTCGGCCGATAGGTGAGATTTTGATATCGGACTCGGAATGGAATTCCGAAAGAGACAGCAGGTCCGGAATGTCATTTATGACCTGTGTGAAAAATTTGAGGTCATTCAGACGAGTTTAGACGTGTTTCGGCGTCGAGGGTGAATTCTTGAAAATTCCTAAGTTTTTAGGCTTGAATCTATGCATATTCGATGATTTTGATGTTATGGAACGTGTTTTTAAGGCTAGACCAAGTTCTAATAAGGTATTTAGACTAGTTAGTAGTGTTGGTTGAGGTCCCGGGGGCCTCGGGTGTGTTTCGGGTGTTCAACGGGTATATTTTTGGCCTAAAGTTCAGCTGTTTTTCTAGTTTTTGAGCATCAGTTGTTTCTTCAGTGCGATTGCATAGTGGAGATTTGGGCCCAACACTGTTTGGTCAGCGCGATCGCAGTAGGCAAGAGGCGACTGCACAGGGTCATTGGGCCGGCCAGGGGAAATCACTGTGCGTTCGCGTGGGCCTGGCTGCGGACGCATAGAGTCCAGCACAGGTCTCTCCGTGATCGAGGGTCATTCAGTGCGACCGCACTGTGTCCAGGGTAAGGGGGTGGAACTTACTCTATGCGATCGCATCCTATTATCCGTGATCGCACTTCATTAAATATACCTGTGCAGAATATTAAACCTATTTCGAGGGTTAAGGCTTATTTCACTATTTTTGAATTTTGGAGCTCGGGAGAGGCGATTTTTGAAGGAATTTTCACCTGGGTATTCTAGGTAAGTGGTTTCTAACCATCATAGGTCAATTTCCATAATTCTAATCTTAATTTCCACCCTTAATTTCGATATTTTGAGTAGAAATTTGGGAAAATGGAAGAAACCTCTTAGACTAAATTTTGGGTTTTTGATTGGTTATTTGACCTCCGATTGGAGAAATTTTCATATTGTTAGACTCGTGAGTGAATAAGGGCTCGGAAAATGTAAACTTTTATCCGATTCCGAGACGTGGGCCCGAGGGGCATTTTGGTCAAATTTTTCTAGTTTCGCGTATTAGTTCCGAATTAATTAGTTAGTTTGAATTCTTGAAATGATATTTACATTATGCAATCGAATTGAATAGATTTGGGCCACCCGGAGTTGGACACTCGTGGCAAGAGCGTGGTTATCGGTTGATTTGCATAGTCGAGGTAAGTGGGTTACCTAACTCTGTGTTGGGGAATTTCCCTTAGGCATTTTAAACTGGTTTTTACTATAAAAACCCCGTGTACGGGAGGTGACGAGCGCGTGCATGGGATATTTTCACTGAATTTCCGTAGTTCTTTCTACAACATGCCTCATTTTCAATCCTATTATTATTGTTATTGGTTTGAGTTGAGCAATAACTTAAGATTTTATCCTGACAATCGATTTGACCTGATTTTCCACTCGTTACAATTATTTGAAACTGGTTTAAGTATTTTACCCCATAATTTCCAACTGTTTTTGCAAAAACCTTTGAATTACGCTATATTTGATATATACCCTGCATTACATATTTGTATTGGGACTGAGGGCATAGACCTGAGCCTTTCCCTTGTATTGCATTGCATCGCATACATTGGGACTTCGGGCATAGACTTGAGCCTTTCCCTTGCATTGCATCGCATACATTGGGACTGCGGGCAGAGACCTGAGCCTTTCCCTTTCATTGCATCGCATACATTGGGACTGCGGGCAGAGACCTGAGCCTTTCCCTTGCATTGCATTGCATACTTACGTTGGGACTGCGGGCCGAGACCTGAGACTTTCCCTTGCATTGCATTATACGTTTTTTTTTCTATTGAGTCATATATATTGCATTGAACTGAGAATTTATCTATATCATTCTTGCTATTCGTTAATTTAAAATACTGTTAGTTATTTCTGCTTTACTTAACTGTTAACTATATCTGTCTATTTTGCAAACTTAGTAGAGCCTCAACCTGACCTCGTCACTACTTGACTAGGGTGAGGCTTGGAACTTACTGGGTACCGAATGTGGAGTACTCACGCCCTTCTACGCATGTTTTTTCCATGTGCAGATCCAGGTACCAGTACGTCGTACTGTGGTTAGCCAGCAACCAACAGTTGGAGACTTGAGGTATATTCTGCAGCGTCCGCAGAGTTCCGAGTCCCCTTCCTGTCCTAGCCTAGTTAGCACTGGTAGATGAGACTATACTGTCGTTTTTCTTCAGTTTGTATATTGAACTATAGAATTAGCTTGTGATGTTTCGTTGATATTCTTGGTCTTGGGTAAAGTGAGTTGTAATGCCGAGCGGCATCGAGTATTAGTATGGATTTATTTCATTTTCTACTAAATTCACTTGTTTATCTTTAATTTTTCTCAACAAATAGGCTTACCTAGTCATCTAGACTAGGTGCCGTCACGAGACCCAGTCGGAGGGAGAATTGGGTCGTGACAATATTTCTCTTCTTACTTTTGAAATTTCCAAAGTTCAAAACAAAAGGAGAAGAATCTTTAGAAGTTTTTCATTCAAAACAAATCAATCAAAATTCAAAAAAAAAAATATTTCCAACATTTTTAGAAGTCTTTTGCCTAGAAATTAAAAGAAGAAAAAATCAAATCAAAAAGAAAAAATACAAAAATATTTTCTTTCTTCTATAGAAATCTTTATTTCAAAAAATACAAAACAAAACAAATCAATCAAAAATAAAAATCTATAATACATTTTCCTTTATCTTGAAGTATGTTTCCCCAAAATCCCAAAAAAAAAAAGAAGAAAAATCAAAAGTCCAAAAAATATTTTCTTGCTTCAAAAGTATTTCTTTCAAAACATTAAAAAAAAATGAAAAATATTTTCTTTCTCCATTTAAAGCCTTTCCCTAAAAAATTCAAAAAAATATGCCTGAGTTTTATAAAAAGATATAGAGTTAGCTTATTTGCTCCATTCTAAATCTTCCCGAACTACGCAAGATCTGATTCATGCGGCGTCATGATACGTAGGCAATCCCCATCGCATTCGATCATGAAAATAAAAATAAAATATAAAAAGGGGGGGGGGGGGGGAGAAAACAAAGAGAAAAAAAATTTGGAAACAAAATAGAGGAAGAAAGAGTGACAAAAATAATTGAGAAAAACAAAGAGCGAAAATAACAAAAAGAAAAAGAAAAAGAAACCGAGATATGAAAAAAAAAAAGAAGAGGAAGAAATAAAATTTGAAAGGGACATTTAAAGCAACCGTTCAAACACATGCTAGAAGCGTTTAAGTGTTAGGTGCATTGCATCCCAATATGCGATTTCCTATATGTTAAATGTCTCAAAACTAACAAGGTTGTTTGGTGTGCAAATTGGCCAGGTTTTGGTGGTTGGTTTTGTTGGTAGTCTAGCCTCTCATCCTTCACAAGATCCAAAGGCAGAGATGTCCTCTTCAATCAATCTACCAGTCATCGATCACGTGGATAGCCCGACATCGGCTATTCCGCAGCCAGAATCAACGACTGCTGAAGAAAATAGAATGTTGCGTCGCCGTATGTTGGAAATGTGGGACGCATGGTCTAATGGTAGGGAACCGCCAAGTGTAACCGGGTTCCCCGAATTGATCCCCAGTTCAGGTGGGCTTACCAACATCCTTGTGCCCAACCGACTCATCCCATATGGGCATCCTCTAATGTCGTCCAGTGAGCCTGAAATGCCTTTTGTGGATCACCCCCAAGCATCGGAGTCAAGGGCACCGCCAGCAATGTTCCTTGTACCACCAATCTCCAATACGACACATCCAACAGTGCCCAAGTCAAATTCTTACCCTCAACACCCGTAATATGAGTCTCCTATGGGTCAGCAAAGAACAATGAGAAACCCCGAGTAAGAAGAAATGGCTCGGAAGATGAGAAGCTTAGAGCAAAGCTTAATAAACATACAGGGTTTGAGTGGTCAGAAGAGTCTCTCCTACTCCGATTTATGCATGTTCACCTTTCGGTTGGTTTTAAAACGCCAAAATTTGAAAAATATAATGGGCACGGAGACCCGATGGCTCACTTGAAACGATATTGTAACTAGCTCAGGGGTGCTAGTGGAAAAGAGGAGTTGCTAATGGCCTACATTGGAGAAAGCCTCACCGAAATCGCTGTTGAATGGTATATGGATCAAAAAATTACCCATTGGCATGTGTGGGACGATTTGGCCCGAGACTTTGTCCGCTAGTTCTAGTATAATGTAGACATCGCTCCCGACAGGAACTCTTTGTCTAATTTGAAAAAGAAAACCGCGGAAAGCTTTTGCGAATATGCTGTCAAATGGCGTGAGCAATATGCTAGGGTAAAGCCTCCAATGGGCGAATCCGAAATGGCTACGGTCTTCCTACTGGCCCAAGAAGCGGATTACTTCCAGAACATGATGTCTGCTATGGGTGGACCGTTCGCCGAGGCTATCAAAATTGGGGAAATGGTCGATAATGGTTTGAAAACAGGCCGAATCTTGAGTCAAACTGCATTTAAGGCTCCACCACAGGCCGTTCAGAACGGGTCAAGGGGTTTGAAGAACAGAAACGAAGGAAAAGAGGGAGCCATGATGGCTTCGAGTTCGAAGGGGGCTCGCGGGACATTCAACCAATCATATAAGCTTCCTAAGGTCCCACAACACTGGGATCCCTATCAAGATGATGTTGCTTATGCCGTGGCACTGCCTCCATATGCGGTGATAAACGTGCAATCTTACACGGGGCCACAAAATTATACCCAAAGCCGAGCTCCACTTCCCAGAAATGCCCATCCTTACCAAGCTCCATATAATCCTCAATCAATTGTTTCCCAATACAATACTCGCCCAAGAGAGCCTTTCCAAAAGAATTAGTTCACCCCTATTGGTGAATCATACTCTAGCTTGTTCCAAAAGTTGGTCAAAACAGGTATGCTGCAGACAATGGCCCCAAACCGGCCTAACCCCGAGTCCCCCTCGCACCGGGCTGATGCTAGATGTGAATATCACTCTGGAGCAGTGGGGCATAACAGTAGATTGTTGGACTTTAAAAAGAGTAGTGGAAGACCTCATCGAGGTCCAGGCAATAGTGCATAGGGATGAAGAAGACGCTAATATAATGAATAATCCCCTGCTTTCTCACACTGGGCCAGTAGTCGGAATGATTTGTGTTGATGGAGAATTTGATCCGGCACTGAAGGCCATTGAAGCCATTGCCGAGACAAAAGAAAAGCCAAAAAAATGGTTGTCAAGCCTGAAAGTTCCCCCCATCAGATGCGAGTCTCAGTAGCCATGTCTTGCTATCCTTTCTGCGTCCGGATTATCTCAAGGTGTGATCCAGATGTTTTACTTTATTGTCTTACTTTCCGATGTAAACCCTTCTATCTTTAGACTTAAAAAAAATCAATCAAAAAGAAGAAAAAATCAAATGGAATTAATATTTCATTTTCTAAGAATGTCTCCTTTCTTAATCTTGTCTCTTTGCTTACTCTACTTTCAGTTCTGTTTAAATGCAGATTTCAATAACATGACATGCTTGCGGACTTCATGCCCAGATCTTAAAACACTGTCAGACTTCGAAATAATGAATCAAGAATCAGAAAGCAAATGATGTTAGACTAAGGAAATAAAATAATGAATTGGTACAACAAAAGGAAAATTGGTCCAGATTAGAATATCCATACATTGCAACAAGAGTACTGCCAAAAGAGTGTGTTATACTTGGGGTACATCGAAGAAAATGTTCCTGAAACAACTGTCAACGCATGTGCAGTCAAAAGATCCCAAAGCGCTGTCAGACTTCAAAATGATGAATCAAGAATCCAAATGCAAATGAAGTTTGGCCAAGGAAATAAAATAATGAATCGGAACAACCAAAGGAAAATTGGTTTAGATTGGAAAGTTCCATACATTACTACAAGAGTACTGCCAAAGGAGTGTGTTTGTACTTGGGGTACATCGAAGAAAATGTCCCTGAAATAACTGTCAATGCAATTGCAGTCAAAAGGTACTATGTTTGATCCTCCATATAGTATTAAATGTTCTCCGGTTGGGATGAAGAAGGCTTTCATTTTCGCTACCCAAACATCATTACTCCTTTTGCCAACCCTTTGAGCCGGTTACCTTCTTTTGATTATCCTCTTTGGAACCTGAAAGTGTTATTGGAAAAAAAAGCAACAAAAGAAAAAAAACAGAAAAAAAAGAAAATGAAATGAAAAGAAAAGGAGAACAAGGAAAGCAAAAGAAAGAGAAAACAAAACAAAAAAGAGGGAAAAACAAAACAAAAATCAAAAACAAAAATGTTTCCCTGAACAACGTTCGACTTGATTCCGAAAGGATACGTAGGCAGCCTCTCCCTGGGGTTCAGTCACACCACAATAAAATTCCACATTTCCCCAAGAGTTTAAGCTGGGGGCAAATGTTACTTTTTCGCCTAAAAGTTCCAAAGTTGTAGCTCAATCCAAATTCTTTTACCCAAAACCCTGTTCAAGTCCTTCCGATCAATCGGCAAAGATGTCTAAAGTTGGAGGATGCAGATGTTTGAAGCCGATACAAGCAATGAGAGAAATTAAAAATGAGAGAGTCTTATCGGTGAAAATCCACACGTGCACCGTGAGGCGACGGTGAGCAGAGAAATTGAAATGAGAGAGTCTTGTTAGTGAAAACTCGCAAAGAGCACTACAAGGCGATGGTGAGAAGAGAAATGAGAGAGGTTGGTCGGAAAAAACTCGCAAAGGGCGCCACTAATTGACAAGGATAATGGATCATTGATATAGACACAGTCTGGGGCAAGGTTTCTCGATCTCGGGGTATTAGTCGTGATGAATTTCTGAGAGCTGGATAGTCTACACAGATCAGACATCTAGTCTAAAAGGCATGTCATGTTCATTGAAGTCCGCATGCACTCCAGATAAGTCCTTTACTTTCCCCCAAAAGGGATACCCTTTTTGTTCATTGTCCGTTCTGTCATTTATTTCCTTTCAAATCCCTTTCGGGCTAACTCTGTTTTTGAAACTAAGGCAAAGAAAGGATGGCAAAACTGATTTACAGGATTTCATTTGGCACGGGCTAATATGAAAAAGACGCTCAGCCTCACCAAGGGCATCAAGTCGATCCCGATCGGCCTTCGAGGCCAATGCTTCAAACTCAAAACCCTTGAAAGGAGAAAATCAAATCGAAGCGCCTACAAAGGCAGATGAAATTGAAAGGTTGAGTCCCACGTGGCTAACCACCTCGGCAAAAGTTTAAAAAGACGGAGTATTCCCAAATGCTTCGAAATAGAAATGAAAGGCAAAGAAAGGCGAAATAAAGTTGGAACGATTAAGTCCCACGAGACTAGCCGTTGCAACAAATTAGGGGGAGCCTGAAGCTTACCGACGCTCCGGAAACCCAAAAGCAACCGTGCATAAAACAGGTTGAACCAAAAGAAATTGTGCAAGGGTTGAAAGGAGCTTTTGCAGCATTGACTCCAAAAAAGGGAAGTTTCCTCCAAAAAATCCTTTCCCGCATGCATGAAAAAGAAAATAACAAATAAAGAAAAAGAAAGAAAAGAAAAAGAAAAAGAAGAAATGAGGTTGAAAATGATTCAAACCTAAAGTAGCATAGGGTCCCCAATCCCTAGCCAAACCTTTTCCAACCAAGGACAGTCCATTCCTTAGTTGATGCCAACATAGGATCCCACTCCCTAGCAGACACCAGCATAACCTGGTGATCTTTTCTCTTACAGACACCAGCATAACCTGGTGATCCTTTCCTGACGCTGGCATAACCCAGTGGTCTCTTTTCAAGGCAACAACATAACCTGGTGACCTTTCCAGACACCAGCATAACCTGGTGATCTTTTTTCCTGACAGCAGCATAACCTGTTGATCATTTCCTGACACTAGCATAACCCAGTGATCTCTTTTTCAGGCAACAACACAACCTGTTGACCTTTTCAGACACCGGCATAACCTGGTGATCTTTTTTCCTCACAACAGCATAACCTGTTGATCATTTCCAGACACTGGCATAACCCAGTGATCTCTTTTTCAGGCAACAACACAACATGTTGACCTTTTCAGACACCGGCATAACCTGGTGATCTTTTTTCCTCACAACAGCATAACCTGTTGATCATTTCCAGACACTGGCATAACCCAGTGATCTCTTTTTCAGGCAACAACATAACCTGTTGACCTTTCCAGACACCGGCATAACCTGGTGATCGTTTTTTTCCTGACAACAGCATAACATGTTGATCATTTCCATACACTGGCATAATGCAGTGATCTCATTTTCAGGAAACAGCATAACCTGTTGACCTTTCCAGACACCAGCATAACCTGGTGATCTTTTTTTTTTCCTAACAACAGCATAACCTGTTGATCATTTCTAGACACTGGCATAACCCAGTGATCTCCTTTTCAGGCAACATCATAACCTGTTGACCTTTCCAGACACCAGCATAACCGGGTGATCTTTTTTTTCCTGACAACAGCATAACCTTTTGATCATTTCCAGACACTAGCATAACCCAATGATCTCTTTTTCAGGCAACAACATAACTTGTTGACCTTTCCAGACACCGGCATAACCTGGTGATCTTTTCTTGACAACAGCATAACATGTTGATCACTTCCTAACACTGGCATAACCCAGTGATCTCTTTTTCAGGCAACAACATAACTTGTTGACCTTTCCAGACACCGGCATAACCTGGTGATCTTTTCTTGACAACAGCATAACATGTTGATCACTTCCTAACACTGGCATAACCCAGTGATCTCTTTTCGCCAGGCAACAACATAACCTGTTTGACCTTTCAAGACCCGGTGATCTTTTCCTGACACTAGCATAACCCAGTGATATCCTTTTTTCGGGCAACAACATAACCTGTTGACCTTTTCCCAGATGCCACCATAACCGGGTGATCTCCTTCTTGACAGCGGCATAACCCGTTGGTCCTTCCCCAGACACCGGCATAACTTGGTGATCTTTTCATGATGACAGCATAACCTGTCGATCTTTTCCAACATAGGATCTCCAATCCCAAGTTGATTTTACTTTTTAGGCATAGGGTATCCACTCCCTAGTCTACAATAACTCCGGGTACACCATTCCCCGCTTTTCATTGCTTTTAATAATGAAGTAGCATAGACTTCGTTACAATAACTCACGAAATTTTTCTAGTGAAAATTGGGGCAGAAAATTTTGTTCGTTTGTTTTGATTTTGCGAAGATTACAATGGATTCGAGATGACCAAAAGAAGACGTCTCAATTCAGAATAAAAGAAAAGAAGGAAAAAGAGTTAGACCCCAAAGTATAGAAGCGAAAAAGATGTGGACCGCTCAAGACAAGTTGAAGTCACAAGCAGTGCATGTCCCTTCTTGATCCGAAAATGCTGAAGAAGATTGAACCGGCTCCTACAACTAACAACCATCAAGGTCCAGATCGAGTCTGTGTAAAAGCAGCCGAGACTCAAGATCATGCTTTAGAAGACTAATAGATAGGACTCTTGTAACTCATAGTTGATAGGTTTAGCTTAGTCTTTTTCATTTTTGTTACTTTGGTGTAATAAGGAGCTCAGCAGTAGTAACAGCAGCAACCGCAGTGAAACCACAATCCGGTAGTCCCAACTACCAAAACTTCCAGAACTACACTGACCTGATTCCTTTATAGCCAAGTATATGTAGGCAACCTTTGAAGCAGGGTTCAGTCAAACTTTTCAAAAACGCTTCACATGGAGTATGCGAATGGGTAAAGTCGGTCATGACTGCTTACTTTGTCTTTGCCCGAAAACTCTTCGTGTTTCCGAGCAAAGAAGTGCAGCTGTGAGCATGTGATTTTTCACCTACTAAATACTCATACAAAATTTTATAGATTTTTGTTTAATTTCAGTGTCTATTTGTGAATTATTTGCATTGCATGGTCATAATCCATCTTTTAAAAATTTATATAAAATAACAAATAATAACAAAATATTTTAAATTGCATAATTAGGTACTTAGTTGCCTAATTCAAACATTTTACTAAGAAAATTATAAAAAATTGTTCTCTAAATAATTATGGGTATTAAATGAATGGTTTCACTTTTAATTAGCTCATTAATTAAATTATAGTTAGATAAAACTAGGTTAAAACTAATTAATATATTTTAGAGTTAATTAGAATTAATTTATTTGTTTTAATTAACTTAAGTTTGCTAAAAAAAGAGGCTAAAAATCGGATTGGATCGTTACACCATGCCCAAATCCTTATCCCTAATACCCATTTACACTAGCCCAACACCCCTTCCCTTTAAATTTCCCTGACCCGCCTGCCCGGCCCAATTTCCCCTCACTATAACCCCCCCTTCCCCTTAACCCTAAAAAAAAGAGACCTAGACTTACGAAAATCAGACCCCTCCCTTCAAGAGAACCGAACGACGTTCCCCTTCCATCCCCTCTTGATCTCCTCCTCTAATCAGGCATCTCAACCCTCCCCCCCCCCCCCCCTCTTTCTTACAAAAAAAAAAAAATACCCCCCCTACATAAATCACCTCTTCTTCCTNCTCTTGATCCCCCCCTCTAATCAGGCATCTCACCCCCCCCCCCCCCCCCATTTATTCCCAAAAAATAGACAAATTTCCCCACATTGATCGAGCCTTATCCTTTCCTGTTCTTGATTTATCTCAAAACAACAATAGATGAGAGACCTAAGGGTATCATTCCCCTCTTGGAAACAACAAACAAAACGGCAGACATACGCCTCTCCTTAGCAAAAACCAGCGCCTTCTCTGGTTTTCTTCGCCTCTCTATACATACTCACCTACACATACACAGATCCGGAAAAGAAGAGACTCTTTAAACTTCAAAACCAAAAATCTGAAATCTTCGAAGAAAACACACGCTAATCCGAGACACTTCGTTGAAAGCTCTTGGATCCATACTGATTCTTATTTTTTGGTTGAGTCGAAGAATCCTTGTCATTTTCTGGGTTTTAAAAGCTTGTTTTCATCTGAGCTTGAAGTCGTTGCTGCTGCATTCTAGACTGCCGAGTTTCTCGCCTCAATTTCTTGGCCTTAATTTGGCTTGCCTCAGATTCTAGTTTCTGAAAGGTTAGGTACTACCTCCTTATAAGTAATTGTAATTGTTGTTTAAGGCTTCAATAATGTGAAAAATTGCCATATTAGTCATCTGCTTAGCCAAAATATTTTCTTTGTTTGATTGTGTGATTATCAAATGTTTAGTTCTACTAAGTTGAGCATATATGTCAACAATATGACTATGTTTAATTGATTCTTGGTGTAAGTGAGTTCAACTTCACAATATTATTGTGATATGTTTCAGTTATAAACCGTATGTGTTGAAATTCGGATATTTTGATTAAAATAGGATCTGAAGTTGTCATTCATAGGTTAAACAAAAATTAGAAAAATGTTTCAACATCAAATAACGAGTACAATTTGTATTAAATAACGTGAAGATGGCTATTCGTGCAGCAGTTTAGTTCAGTTGAGTAATGTACTAGCTTAGAATTTGAGCAACTTCGAACAGCTCTCAGTATAGTTTATCTCTGTCATGTTTATATGGTCGAGTGTTAAGATTCTTTATGTTGTTATAAGATTTTGTTAGCTTCATTCTTAAATTTGAAAACAAAGCTAGTTCAGAGTTGCCATGAATCTGATTAAGTTGATTTGAGTCGCTTTATTTACTAATAATCTGTTTAGTCAGTATTTACGTTGGCTGGGCTTTCTATAGTCTCGGGAAATCAGAAAGTTGAATAGGAAATGGGAAGTGTGGTTGTAAAAGTTCGGATTCCATGTTTTATTTAGTGAGTCAGTGATAAAATTTGCAATAATTATATCTTCTAATGTTCACTCCATGGTCCAGATTCATCAATTTGAATGTGTTCATCTATTCATGTATTTTGTTTTGGTTACATCGATCACTTGGACTAGAATTTGAGCTGTTTAATGAGTTACAATTTTCGGAATCACGATGTCCGCAAGGTGTTCGATGATTTGCTGATATACATTGCTTTCTTTTCCCAAATAATTTTCATAATTCTTGATCCCATCACAGCAATCCCAAACTTAGGAAATAAATAACTCTTGAAGAATAATAGTTTGCTTCCGATATGTAATTAAATCATCGTGACCATAGTCATGAATACGTAATCTACACTCGGGTTTGCATTTTATGCCACCCGACCGCAACTTCAGATAATAATAAAATCACATGTTGTAATCGCGGGTGCATTTCATGTGGCACGGTTACGATGTGTCCCAAAACAAACAAGTGCACGCCATCGTGACTTATTTCAAGATAAATCCATAAATATTAAAAAGCGTTTAAAATTAAAAAGGCTAAATACACAATAGGCTAAAACATGTAAATAACCAAATAATATAGGCCAAATATTGATAGTTAAGAGACCGTGCTAGAACCACGGAACTCGGGAATGCCTAACACCTTCTCCCGGGTTAACATAATTCCTTACTTGGATTTCTGGTTCGCAGGCAACTTAAAACAGAGTCTAAAATTCCTCGGTTTGGGATTTCAATAAACGGTGTCCCGGAACATCATCAAAAATCCGGGTAGTGACTTTGAAAACTAAAATAAATCCCAAATTTGAATAATGTCACTTAAAGATGAAAAACTCCCTTATTACCCCTTTATTACGCCGGGTGTGAAAAAGGAGGTGTGACAGCCAGTTTGCGAACCCAGTCCTCGAGGTCGAGGACCGTATTGGCATCCACGGGACCGCTGTGAAAGATGGAAAGGAATAATTATGCGAATTTTAGCAAAAATTATATAAAGAACTGAAGCAAAGAATTCCACTCACGTTCGAAGTTCCATTTCTCGGGGAACGACAGAAACTCCTTGGGAATAACATCAACGGTCCTCACACGGATGAGCCGTCTCATCCAACCTCGATCCTTGTCTTCTTCGTAACTAGCGAAGGAGGACTTGGTCGCTCGGTGTTGAAGTTTGATCAAGCCTCGAAAAATTCAAGAACGAGCGGGTCGAGGGGACCCAACATAAAGGGGTATGTATACACACGCAAAAACCCCTCTACGTAGGTTGTGATGTCCTCCTCACGAGAAGTTATTTGCAAAATAACCTTCTCATCCCATTTACACTCTCTCCTTAAAGCAACAAGGTTCTTTTTCTCAATTGATCTTATGTACCTCGATGCGTGTTCTCGACGACCGGGAACGTTTGGATGGTTCTCGACTATAAATTCCTTTTTCAAAGAAATATTGCTCGGTATAATCTCATGAAGCGCCGGCGGTGTACCACTGCCCGGACGGGAAGTAGATGTGGAGGTCCCTTCTTTCTGAGGAACGGACTTGGAAGTTTTCGCCATTGGTCCTTTGGAAGAAGAAGAGAGAAGGTGATTAAACCGGCGAGGTTTTGAATTAAGACGGCGGAATATCTGGTGATGAAAAGGGAACTTACAGAGGAAAATAGGTGTTGCAAGGTGGAAAAGTTCTTAATAAGAAACGAAAACGAGTATATATAGAGAAGGGCGGCGACTGTTCATTGACGTTGGTGGCCAACCTGCTCTGGCGTGCACTTAATGCTTTTGGGGAAGGGAGCCGAAGGGACTCTTCGGTCATTTCAACGCTTACATCATAGGAATGATGTCATCATCAAAGACTTCGGGAATTCACGTCGTTTCTTTTCATTTCATTCTAAGAAACGCGGGGACTATCTGTATACGGTCGAACTTGGAGAGGCCGACTTCGAAGGCACACTGTACCCCGAGCCCGAGCTCGGGAAACTCAAAGTAAGAATCAAGTCTAGATGGGACGTGTGCACCTCGTGAAGCAAATCGAGGTCCCAACATGGCCTACCTCGAAGACAATGCAATCTCGTTGACACTTAAGAAAAAGCAGTAATTTCTCAAGGGCATATAGGTCAAAGCGTAAATCTAAGGATTGGTTCGTACAAATCCGTACTAGACGGTTATACAACTGTACCAATAGGATTATTTACTATAAATAGAAAGTTATTTTCCCCTCCTATATAAGGGGGGTTTCAATCATTTGTAAACATCATCATTTACTGCAATAGAACATTTTACTCTGCTTTTCTCGCTTATTGTGTTTAAGATTGTTCTTCAGCTTTATTGCTTTCACTTTATTGTTCTTACCTCACTATTCTTAGCTCACCTCGAGTCCCCCGAATATCGAGCTCGAGGTCCCTGTTGTACTAACAACATTGGTTTGGTTTATCATTTCTTCTTACTTACACTTAATATTTCTTGTTTATTTACTAGTATTGCAATAAATCACATATTTTTAAAATCACAAATCAAATATAATTGCTAAAATTATTTTCGAGGTAAACAGAAGGCGCATTGGTTAGTTGTAGCTATTAGAAGGCATCACTTGTTGATTGCTGATCTTCCCACATAAACTAACGAGAGAGATTAATTTTTTTCCTTTCCTATGTTACATTTTAAATGGATTACGCCATAATTCAGCTCTAAATGTTACAATAAACTACAGACAAGTATAAAAGAAACCCGGAAACAGACTATTCCAGCTAGCACGCAAGTATCCTGTGTTAATCAAGAAATATTATCAAAATGCTTACCCTCTATTTATAGTATATGCTGATAACTTAGATCATATGTTTCATAATTGGTAGATTAGAGTATAGCATAAATTGTTGACAATATATAATTAAACACATGCTTCACGTCCAACTCGTGGGATTTTAAAATTCCAATTAAAAGCAGCCATTAGAGTAACAGTGTTATTCATTAAAAAATAGAATTATTGTACTATAGGCTGAAATTTCAGTGACGCTGCTGGCAATAAGACAAAGACAGCTATTTGTCAATATTGCTTTATTTCAAAGTTAAAATTCAATTGGACGGACGGACGGTCCAAGAATTTCACACACACATACAAAAAAGTGATTTTCATCAAAGCGATTCTTTATAAGATGAGTCGAAAGTCACCCCTAGGTTAAGCAATAAAGAACGGAAAAGGGTCAAATATACCTCTCTACTTTCAAATATTGTCTAAGAATACCCTTCGTTATACTATTGGGTTATCTATACCTCTAACGTTATACTTTGTGTTTAAATATATCCCTTATTTTAACTTTGGGTTCAAATATACCCCTCATTTAAACGGAGGGACACATGTCAGCGTCCTGCTGGCCAATTCAAAATATCTCCTAATTAATTGAAAACACCAATTATCTATATCCGAAAAAAAAATTTCTAAAGCAATTTTTTTTATAAAAACTGAAAAAAAAAGTAGAAATATTTTTTTCCACTTTTTACAAAAAAACTGATTTTTTTTTTCTAAAACAATGTTTTTGAAAAAATAGAAATAAAATCTAAAAAGCAATTTTCTAAAGCAATGTTTTTGTAAAAACTGAAATTTTTTTTTTTGTGAAAACTGGATTTTCTTTTTCGTTTTTTCAGTTTTTATAAAAAAAATTGCTTTAGAAAATTGTTTTTCAATTTTGTTTTTAGTTTTTACAAAAACAATTACTTTAGAAATTATTTTTCAGTTTTTTTAATAGCAATATTTTTCTAAAAACTGGAAAAAAATATTTTGATTTTTTCAATTTTTAGTAAAAAATATTTAGTTTTTTCTAAAGTTTTTACAAAAATATTGCTTTAGAAAATTGCTTTTTAGATTTTATTTCTATTTTTACAAAAACATTTTTTAGAAAAAAAAATTCAGTTTTTTTGTAAAAAGTGGAAAAAAAAAATATTTATGTTTTTTTTTCCAGTTTTTATAAAAAAAATTGTTTTAGAAAATTATTTTTCTGATATAGATAATGGGTCTTTTTAATTAATTAGGAGATATTTTGAATTGGCCAACAGGACGCTGACACGTGTCCCTCCGTTAAAATGAGGGGTATATTTGAACCCAAAGTATAACATTAGGTGTATAGATAACCCAATAGTATAACGATGGGTATTCTTAGACAATATTTGAAAGTAGAGGGTATATTTGGCTCTTTTCCGAATAAAGAAGTAGTACAACTCTTGTCGTCCACTGTATCAGATTTGATGGGTCTTTAAAGAATTTAAATTATATATATATATATATATATATATATATATATATATATATATATATATATATATATATATATATATATATATATTGATAATATCAAAATTATTTCTATTACTAGTAAATTTAATGTGATAATGTCATACCACTATGTTTACCATATTAATTAGTGTTTATAAAAAAGCTTACTAGTAATTATCTAATAAGTACTCCTTTCGTTTTAATCTAATAGGGTGATTGCCTATGCCACGCGCCAGTTGAAAACTCATGAAAAGAATTATCCAGTGCATGATCTTGAGTTAGCAGCCATTGTTCACGCCTTGAAGATTTGGTGTCATTATTTGTTTGGGGTTCATTGTGAGGTTCTTACTGATCACAGTAGTCTGCAACATCTTTTTAAGCAGAAGGATCTGAATTTGCGTCAACAGAGATGGTTGGAGATTCTCAAGGACTATGATATCACTATTCTATTACCATATGGGGAAGGCCAATGTAGTGGCCGATGCCTTGAGTCGCCGAGCAGAGAGTTTGGGGACTTTAGCATATGTTCCAACAGCAAAGAGACCTTTAACACTTGATGTTCATGCCTTAGCGGGCAAGTTTATGAGATTGGATATACCGGAGCCCAGGCGGCTGTTGACTTGCGTAGTCTCTAGGTATTCTCTTTATGACTGTGTGATGATGGTGTGATGAGGATGCAGAGCCGGATATGTGTTCCTAATGTAGATGGGATTCGGGAGTTAATTTTTGAGGAGGTCCACAACTCGCGGTATTCCATCCATCCGGGTGCCGCGAAGATGTATCAGGATCTGAGACAGCATTATTGGTGGAGACGGATGAAAACGGATATTGTTGGGTTTGTAGCTCGGTGTCTCAACTGTCAGCAGGTCAAGTATGAGCATCAGAGACCAGGTGGATTGCATCAGAGGTTTGATATTCCGGAGTGGAAGTGGGAGCGGATCACCATGGACTTTGTAGTTGGGCTCCCACGGACTTCGAGGAAGTTCGATGCTATCTGGGTTATTGTGGATCGACTGACCAATTCCGTGCACTTCATTCTTGTTGGTATTACTTACACCTCAGAGCTGTTAGCAAAGATTTATATCCGGTAGATTGTCCGATTGTATGGTGTTCCAGTTTCTATCATTTCTGATAGAGGCACTCAGTTCACATCACAGTTTTGAAGGGCTGTGTAGAAAGAGTTGGGTACTCCGGTCGAGTTGAGCATAACTTTTCACCCTCAGACGGACGGGCTGTCCGAGCGCACTATTCAGATACTAGAGGACATGTTGCGTGCTTGTGTTATTGATTTTGGGGGTTTATGGGACCAATTTCTTCCACTCGCGGAGTTTGCATATAATAATAGTTATCAGTCGAACATTCAGATGGTTCCATACGAGGCTTTATATAGGAGGAGGTATAGATCTCCGGTCGGTTGGTTTGAGCCGGGTGAGGCTAGACTCTTGGGTAAAAATTTGGTACATGATGCTTTAGATAAGGTGAAGTTGTTTCAGGAGTGGCTTCGCGCGACGCAGTCTAGGCAGAAGAGCTATGCGGACAGGAAGGTCCGTCATGTATCTTTCATGGTTAGGGAGAAGGTTCTGTTGAAGGTGTCACCCATGAAGGGTGTTATGCAGTTTGGAAAGCGGGGAAAGTTGAGTCCCCGGTTTATTGGGCCTTTTGAGGTATTTCAGAGAGTAGGGGAGGTGGCTTATAGGCTTGCTTTGCCACCCAGCTTGTCGAGTGTGCATCTAGTATTTTATTTTTCCATGCTTCAGAAGTATGTTGGTGACCCGTCCCATATTTTGGACTTTAGATCGGTTCAGCTAGAGGGTGATATGACTTAGAGGTAGAGCGAGTGTCTATTTTGGGTCGACACGTCCAAAGGTTGAGGTCAAAGGATATAGCTTCAAATAAGGTGCAGTGGAGAGGGCAGCCGGTGGAGGAGGCCACCTGGGAGACCAAGTGGGAGATGCGGAGCAGATATCCACAACTATTTGATACTCCAGGTATGTTTCTAGACCCGTTCGAGGACAAACGTTTGTTTAAGAGAGGGAGGATGTAACGACCCGGCCGGTCGTTTCGAGATTTTAGCCCCGTTTTCCCCATTTCTGCTTCATTTTGTGTGGTTCTGCTCTTTTATGTTGTATTGGGTTGGTGGGCTCGGGTTCGGAGGGATTGTGGAGAGAAATTAGTCACTTAGTCTCTTAAGTTGGTTACTTAGTTGGAAAAGTCAACTAGAAGTTGACTTATTAGTAAATGACCCCGGAATTGGGATTTTATGGTTCGGATAGCTTCGTTAGGTGATATGGGACGTAGGAGTGTGTTCGGAATGTTATTCGGAGGTCCTTGGTAGAATTAGGCTTGAATTGGCATACTCACATTACTCCTTGCACCTTGTGTGCAGATTCAGGTGCTAGGGCCTCAGTGTGAGAGCTGATTTTGCCATTCTCAGAGTTTTCGGAGATTTGCGAGGTAGCTGCACGGCGTCCGCATCCTTGCCTTTCTCCTTCTTATCTTTTTAGCATTTGTTTCTCAGACTTGGCATGTATTAAGTAGACAGTATCATACATGTATTTCTTTAGATGCTCATGACTAGTGACTCTGGGATCGGGCTGTGTTTAATGTTTTACCTATCTTTGCTTGTTTTGAAATGTTTAAACGAAAGTTTTTATGAAATATCATATTAGTAAATGAATTAAATGAAAAGTTCTTTGATGCTATAAGTAGTTATTTGGCTAGCCTAGTATCGCGATAGGCGCCATCACGGCTAGGGTGGTTTGGGGTCGTGACAAGTTGAGAGTTATGATAATAACAAACTCTTTTCGAGCAATCAAATTGAAGTGTGACAAGGCCACATTTAATTGTCCAGAACACGCCACTTGCACATATGGCGATGTTTCATTGGCCTTTTAATTTAACTTAACATGCCTTGTCATTTTGGCACGTGGCAGGATCCTATTGGATCTTTCGTTTGACTTGGCGTGCCACATTATTTGACACGTGACACCAATCTGGGCCTCTAAGAAAGATGACATCTTGGGTTGAATGAAGTGGGCTCATCAATTGTAGCCCAATTAAATGGGCTAGCCCTATATATTTGAATTATTTATTTAACCCATATGTGTTTGGAGTTATATAATTAATTCAATTATAGTAGCCCATAATACTTAATTGGACTAGCATATTTAAAATATAGTCTAAATTATTTTATTAAATTTAAATCCAATAAATTTTGTATACCTACAAATTCCCCCTACTTAAAGACTTGTTTGATGTTTAGATTTAATAATCTTCAAGACTAGACTTGAAGTACTAGTTAAACTTGTTTCAGATCAATCTAAAATGTATTCGACGTACTGCCTCGGCAGTGTTAGCAGCAATGTCTGGCTCCTCAGATTGGCCAGCTGGTGCTGTAGGTGTTTGTATTGGTAAAAATAGGCTTCACACGTGTACTAATTCAGATGACAAGGCAACCCATGTGGAGCAGTAAAAACATGACAACTGGTCATGACTTTACAAAGAGGTACGAGATAAAAAGGAACGGAACAGCATACCCACGAGGCAATTAGATACGGGAACCCCAATATAATTGAGTAGATGAAGAGACACAGTTAGAATAAACCAATGCGAGATAAAGGGCATATTCAAAGATCTTCAATACATGAGCCATATGTTACACAATCTTCACGCGACAGTTATGATTTACTACTTTAACGTTACATTAATGACATTATTAGTCATTAATGCTCAATCATTAAGAAGAGTTGATGTTATATTAAGAAATTCCCTATAAAGGGGAGTAAAATATGACTTGTAAACACACATTCGAACCACTATTGAAATATACTTACTTTTATGCATTCTTGATGCTTTCTCTTTACGAATCTGATTATAATTATTAGCATATTTTCTTGGTTATCAGAAGCCCGAGTACTTCATAAAATAGCGTTGGCAGAGAATCTAATTCTTTGGTTAAACAAATTGGTTTCGTTACCGGGAATCTGATAATCTTTGCTTTTTCTCAAACAACCTTTCACGAATCATGTCAAACGCTAACGATAACAACCAGCAGGCGACTGGGACTTTAGTCCCATCACCTCAGGGATCCCCACGAGGTTCAAGGGACCGTTCTCCAGGGAGATCTATAACTCAAAATGATGATCAAACTGGAAATGAGCAAACAAGGGAACGAGATCCTGTGAAGCAAATGGTTAGCGGATATGTGAATGAAGCTCTTCAATCTTTTATGAGGGGGCTGCCAGTTGTATCACCTACGCCTCCTCCAAACAACACTGCAACTATGGAAAACCCACAATCCGAACTAGCAAATTCAGGAAGTGGAGGCCCTCCAAATGAACCTCTCCAAGGAAGACAAGGTATGTCTAATAATTCAGATTTACAATCCTTACTACTAACCTTGCAGAAACAGGTGAAGGAACAAAACGATCAAATCGAAATAATTCCTGGCGTACCACCTTTCATCAAGGGTATTGACATTGATAGATATTCTCAACAACCTTGGAAGCCAAGTGTAGCACCCTTGCTGATTCCCAAGAAATTAAAAATGCCTGATATTCCAAAGCACGAAGGGACAACCGATCCACGTGATCATGTCACTGCTTTTACTACAGGAGTAAAAGGCAACGATTTTACTAAGCAAGAAATTGAATATGTGCTGGTCAAGAAGTTTGGAGAGACCCTCACCAAAGGAGCTAACATGGTATTCTCCTTTACCTGAAAATTCTATTGACTCTTTTGCTGAGCTTGCAGATTCCTTTATAAAAGAACATTCCGGTGCACAAAAAGTCGAGAAAAGAATGGAAGACATATTCAAAATAAAACAAGGAGGCACGGAGTTGCTCCGTGAGTTTGTAGACAAGTTTCAACGAGTTGAGAAAGTTCCCATCCACGACATGGAATGACGTCCATAATAGGTACAACACCAAATTACGAATAGAAGAAGATACCATTGCACAATAAAAAGCAGAGGACAGGACCAGTTCTAGACCCTCCGAGCCAGAAAAAAGAACTGGTAAAAACAGGTACGATCCATATATGGGACTTCGGGATAAGAAACTCGTTCCAAATTTTAAAACACGCGGTCAGATTACAGACCGTAAAATAGATATACGAGCTCATCCTCATCAAAATCCAGAAAGGACTGAGATGAACGAAATAGAGTGCAAGAATTGGAGACTACAATTTCAATGTAAGTACTTCTGAATTAATTACAGTATTAAGAAATACGGGCGATAAAGTTTGATGGCCCAAAGAAATGAGATCGAATCCAAGCAGAAGGAATCCAGACTTCTAGTGCGAATTTCATAACGATCATGTGCACATAACGTCAGATTGCAGGTTATTGCAAGGTGAGGTTGAACAGTTATTAAAACAAGGCTATCTAACAGAACTGTTTAGTGAAAGAGGTAAACATGCATATATGAAGAACATGCAAGAGCCCCCAAAGCCACCATCTAAAAAAAGAACAGTAAATGTGATACACGGAGGAGAAGAGTTAAATGGTGTAATTTACAAAAGAACAACCAAGTTTACAATAACCCACGAGAAGAGAACTCGTGAAACGTTGGAGGATGATAATATATCATTTGACGAAACAGATGCCGAGGGATTATTTCTCCCACACAACGACGCACTGGTAATATCTCTACTTATACATGACACTAACGTAAAGAGAGTGTTAATTGATCCAGGTAGCTCGGTCAATATCATTTTGTTGAGGGTTGTTGAAGAGATGCTAATTGGGAACCGTGTAATTCAAAAAGCATGTTCCTTGTCCGGGTTCGAAAATTCTACTGTCATAACAAAAGGAGAAATCGAGCTTAGTACCTATGCGGAAGGTGTCATCAAAGATTCAAAATTCCAAGTCATTGACACTGACATGGCTTACAACGTAATCATGGGGAGACCATGGATCCATGATATGGAAGCGGTACCATCTACCCTACATCAGGTAACTAAGTTCCCTTCCAAATGGGGAATCCAACAGATTCGAGGTGATCAGCAGACCTCAAGGAACATCAACTCAGTGGTATATTCCAACAAAAAGAGGTAGCGGAAGAGACAACTCAAACGGACACGGAAGAAAATGATAAAGAGAAAGTGAATCAAATCACCACAGAGGTTGCATCAAAACATATGGACATGGATTCCATACCTCATGTCATTCAGGAACAAGAAGAGGACGAGCATATTAAGACAAGTACTGAGGAGCTCGAAGCTGTTCCATTGTTCGAACAAGAGCCTGAGCAAAAAGTTCATATAGGCACAAGGCTAAGTACCACCGGAAGAGGTAAGTTAAATGAATATTTAAAAGCTAACGCAGATTGTTTTTCTTGGTCCAATTCAGATATGACCGGTATACTCCCAGAAGTGATGACTCATAATTTAAATGAAGAACCATCCTTCGTGCCTGTCAAGCAAAAGAAAAAGAAAGCAGGGACCATTCAAGAACCAAGTGATCGATGAAGAGGTACAAAAACTCTTGAAAATCGGTTCAATACGTGAGGTAAGTATCCTAATTTGTTAGATAATACCGTAGTGGTACCTAAAAATAATGGTAAATGGAGAGTATGCGTAGATTATACAGATTTGAATAAAGCATGCCCAAAAGACTCATTTCCTTTACCGCACATAGATCAAATGATTGATGCCACTGCAGGTCATGAATTATTAAGCTTTCTAGATGCGTATTCTGGTTATAATCAGATAAAAATGGATCCCTCAGATGAGGAAAAAACTTCCTTTATTACAAACAGGAGGACTTATTGTTACAAAGTCATGTCGTTTGGCCTGAAAAATGCTGGAGCCACGTATCAAAGGCTAGTGAACAAGATGTTCCAGGAACATCTGGGGAAAACAATGGAGGTATACATTGATGACATACTGGTGAAATCAACACAAGCAGAAGATCATTTTCAGCATCTTTCAATTACTTCCGAAATCCTACGCATGTATAACATGAAATTAAATCAAAACAAATGTGCCTTTAGCGTCGAGTCAGGTAAAATTTTGGGTTTCCTTGTATCAAATAGAGGCATTGAAGTAAATCTTGCTCAAATTAAAGCTATTGAAGAAATACCTGATATACTTACGAGTAAAAAAGAAGTGCAAAGATTAACAGGTAGGATTGCAGCGTTGGGAAGATTCATCTCCAGATCTTCAGAAAAGAGTTTTAAATTCTTCTCAATTCTAAAAAAGAAAAATCAGTTCGAATGGACTGACGAATGCCAACAAGCTCTCAAAGATCTGAAGGCCTATCTATCATATCCCCCACTGCTTTCTAAACCAAAGGAGGGGGAGAGGCTATATGTCTATTTTGCTGTTGCAGAAATTGCCGTAAGTGCAATATTGGTAAGAGAAGACAAAGGTAAATAATCTCCTATTTATTACGTAAGCAAGACTTTATTAGATGCTGAAACTAGATATCTTCATCTAGAAAAATTAGCCTTGACTCTAATTATGGCAGCTAGAAAGCTACGACCGTACTTTCAGTGTCCACTAAGAAATATTTTGCATAAACAAGAACTATCAGAAAGATTAGCTAAATGGGTAATAGAATTAAGGGAGCATGACATAATCTATCAGCCTAGGACTGCAATAAAGTCTTATATTTTAGCTGATTTGTCACTGATTTTAATACTAGCATAATCCATGAAGTGGAAAAAGAGTTGCAAATCTTCAATGGGGCTAATCCAGGAATGTGGACCCTATTCACTAACGGCTCTTCTAATGTAAAAGGAGCCGGTTTGGGAATCGTCTTAATATCACCTACAGGTGAAAAGATACGACAGACTATTAAGTGTTATCCTATAACTAACAATGAAGCAGATTACGAAGCTAGCATTGCAGGACTTGAATTAGCACGAGAACTCTCAATCGAGCAGATCGTGATCAAAAGTGACTCTCAACTAGTGGTAAACCAGATGCATGGAACTTATACTGCTAGAGAGGATCGAATGCAACAATATCTGGAAAATTCACGAGACCTAGTAAGACAATTCCAGTCATAGAAGATTATGCAGATACCCAGCGACGAAAATGCAGAAGCGGATGCATTGACTAATCTTGCAGCAGTTACCGACGTAACGAATAAAGATAATGCAATTGTGATACACTTATTTCATTCAGCAATCGACCAGGATAAAAATGAGGTAACATTTAATAATTAACCTGGGATTGGAGAAAAGAAATTGTAAAATTTTTGCAGAATGGTATCGTGCCTGAAGATAAAAAAGAATCTCAAGCACTTCGTCGAAGCGCATCATGGTACTGCCTAGTTCGTGATAATTTATACCACAAAATATTTGGAGGTCCCCTAGCAAAGTGACTTGTACCCAATCAAACATAGTACGTAATGAAAGAAGTACACGAAGGACATTGTGGAAACCATGCGGGAACAAGGTCCTTAGTCAAAACCCTGATTAGAATAGGGTACTATTGGCCTAAAATGGAAGAAGACACTGAGAATTTCGTAGCTAAGTGTGACAAATGCCAACGATATGCTAACAATATGCATCGACCAACAGAATTACTCCACCCAGTCGTGTCACCTTGGCCATTCATGAAATGGAGAATAGATATAGTAGGACCTCTTCCCCCAACTAAAGGAAAGGTACGATTTTTGCTTGTATTAACATATTATTTCTCAAAATGGGTAGAGGCAGATGCTTTTAAACAGGTGCGAGAAAAAAAAGTGAAAATCTTTATATGGCGAAACATAATATGCCATTTTGGTGTACCAAAGAAAATCGTATGTGACAATGGCCCACAATTCATAGGCTCACAAATCACAAAATTCTTCCAAAGCTGGCATATCAAACGAATCACTTCGTCACCATATCACCCCGTGGATAATGGGCAAGCCGAGTCAACAAATAAAATCATTGTCAACAATTTGAAGAAGCGGTTGGAAAAAGCTAAGGGAAATTGGCTTGAAGAGCTACCGGCAGTATTATGGGCATACAGAACTACAACAAAAACAGCCACGGGAGAAACTCCATTCGCGCTTGTTTATGGTTCAAAAGCTTTACTACCAGTGGAAATTGGTGAACCAAGCACGAGACTTACTACAACAACAGAAGAAACAAACAACGACGAGTTGAGAACAAATCTGGATTTACTCGAGCAAAGGAGAGAAGCTGCATTAATACGTATGGCACCTTAAAAACAAATTATAGAGCGATATTACAACAGAAAAGCTCACCTCAGATACTTCAAAATTCGGGACTTCGTCCTTAAAAAAGTCTTCCAATAAACAAAGGAAGCTGGTGCAGGAAAACTAAATCCAAATTGGGAAGGACCCTACAAAGTCCGTGGCATTGCAAGAAAAGGCGCTTATGAGCTGGAGACTATGCATGACAGAATTTTACCAACACGTTGGAATGCTGTTCATTTGAAGAAGTACTACTTCTAAGAAAAAGGAATACCCACGGTCAGGTATCATTACGTTCGATTTCATTTTAGTATAGTTAAAATTATACTAACCATTTTAGATGATAGGCAAAAAGCTAACTCGTCACCAGATGATGATATTAGACTTGCATAGACACGAGGAAGTAACTGAATTCTCGGTCTAGGGTTATAACTTTCTGATGGACGTTTTAAATGGTTAAGCAGTCATCATCTTAACTATATACCTTCAAGTCCCGTATGTTTTTCCTTTTCAGGAAAAGGACCACAAGGAAGGAATAGTCAAGTGCTCGAGATTTCACTCTTCAAATCTCAAACACTTGGGGGACTATACAGTATGGAAGGCAAAGAAGAAGCAAAGAAGACTATCAAAAAAGTCAAAAGCTCAAGCCTGAAGATCCATTTTTCCCAACAAGTCAAGCGTTATGAGCAAAATTAAAGAGCCAAAGCTCAATCCTGAAGATCCAGTTTCGTGAATGTAACCGAATGTTTAGGTTAAAGGCAGAATGGCAGTTTCGGGTAAAAATTCATACCCTTGTATTTATTCAAAAAACTGTTGTAAATGAAAAGAGTTAAGGGTAAAAATCCACACCCTTGTATTTATTCAAAAAACTGTTGTAAATGAAAACAGTTATGGGTAAAAATCCATACCCTTGGATTTATTCAAAAAACTGTCGTAAAAGAAAATAGTTATGGGCAAAAATTCATACCCTCTTATTTATACAAAATCTGTTGCAAGAAAAACAGTTACGAAAGAGTTATAGACGATACTCAAACCCATGTAAAATGTTGTGAAAGTTCGAATATTACAAAGACTTTCCTATAAAAAACATTGTTGAGAAAAACATGTGAATCCCTATCTCTCTTTTGTATGTTTACACCATTATGAAGTTGAGACGTCTTCTTCATTAAGTGTCGTTCATAAAAGGGCCCTCATTTATAAATCGTTCTTATTTCGAAAAGGCATGAAAAATCAAAGCATTTTTCAATGCAAAGTCAAAAATTAAGGGGTAAAACAAAAACCCTAACAAAAAGCATGCAAAGACTTAAGAGTAAAACAAAAACTCGAGAAATCATAAGACATGCTAATAGTAATATTAATATTATGGCAAAAAACTAAGTATTAACTTAGTCTAAATCCAGGTTTGTTCATGCAAAGGTTGCCCCTAAGTTGTCAGTTGGGGACTTGCAAGAACCAAACTTTATCCCCAATGGGACCGGGGGTAGCCACCAATTGTTCCAAATAAAAAAAAGGATAAGATTCCATAAACTCTTTCACTAGACGGGGGGATTATCTTCGTCGGCAGGAGGAACGACTTGAGATGGCGAGGTTTGTGCAGCAGCTTCATCAGGGACCTCAGCTTCAGGTGATGAGAAATTCTGACTCTGCCGAGACTTTTCAATCGTCTCTTTGGTCTTAGCAATTTCAGTTTCCAAGTCAAAACTCAATGTGTCAAGTCAGTCATTCAGATAAGCCCAACTAACATCAACAACTGCTTTGTCCTCAAGAGCCTCGTAGTCTTTCTCCCACTGTTCAACATCGGCTCTTAGCTCATCTCTCTCAGCCACGGAAGCATCATGATAAGCCTGTAAAGGTGCAAGGGATCTTTCTAGAAATTGGACCTCGTCTGAAGATTTATGGAGGTCTTCTTGGGCCTGGGTAAGAAATTGCACGAGTTCACCAGAGTAAGCCTCCTTTTGATCCAACAAAGCCTTCAGGCTCCTTATCTCTTCAGTGGCATGAGAAAGCTGCTCTGCAAATGAAGACTCCAAGATGTTTTTATCCTTACCTCCCTGGTTTGATGATGCCTACTCTATGGCCAGTTCCGTTAAAATAACTCTGATTCGCTGCTCCAAGGTACATTTCTCCTCCTCCATTGCCTCCATATCAAACTGCAAACTCTCGAACTGCTCCTTCCAATTGTCAGCCTCGGTATGATAGTCATTAGCTAGTTGCTCCATTTGAATAATTCTTTTCATTAATTCTGTGCCAATAAGATTTATCTACATAAAAAGATAAGTTAGATACGGTAAAGGATATGTAAAGAGGGAGGAATAGTTTAAAGACTACCTTCAGGGACGAGTGCACAATCTCGTTCATCCAAGTTAAGGAGCTATGACTCTCCAGCTTAGACTTCTCCACCGAGCCTATTAGGATTTTTAACCATACATCTGCTTGGCCTGATTTCTTGAAGAGGCTGCCTCCCGCAGGAACCTTTATCATTACTTTCTTCATCACCCTCTACTGGAAGAACCTACTTCGACAACAGAAGGATGAAGGAGCCACGGATGGAATAGGCTGATAAGCAGAAACAACAACGGGAGTAGTAAATGAAAGTTCTGCAGGAGGAGACGGAGGGAAAATAGCAAGAGGTGCTTCTTCTGAAACTGAACCAAAGCCTTTCTGGAACAGTTGATCAATTGACTCATGAACAGGAGAGGGAGTTGCATCTTCAGGAGCGGAAATCTCTAATTCAGGTACGGGAGTTTCAACCATGAGGACAAATTCATTGTCAGAAACTACCCTCCTCCTTCTCGACCTATGAACCATCGAACCTTCCTCCTGTTCTACTTCATCCTCCAAAGTCTGAGACCCACTTGACTTCCTTTTTGACGAAGAGGAGCCAGCGATGATATGCTGGTCCTTAGCCAGAGAAAGTTTTGAAGCGGACACAGCAACAGCAGAAATTCCACGAGCAAGAAACCCTAGCAAATGAACGGGATCAGATAAGCTCAAAAAGAGAAAGAGAAGAGGTAAAAAAAAAAACTTACCATGGGTTTTCACCTTCCAACCAAACCTCAAAGAGAGGTATTTCCAAGAGCGTTCTTCTAAAGGAGCGATTAACAAAAAATTTTCTACCCAATCACGGAAACCGGAGACATTCTCTATGGTTCCCATGGTTGCTGCAAAAGAAAAAGAAACAGACATGGTACTGATAATTTATCAAAAACAAAGAAGGAAAGTGAGCAAAACTGTACTCACGTCCAAAGTTCCACTTCTCAGGGAAGGGGATATTTTCTTCACCTACTAAACCTGCAGTAGGGACAACAAAATACCGAACATACCACCCTCTATCCTTGTCATCATTTGGTATAACTAAAATTCTTTTATTCTTAGCCGCGAGAGTAAAAACTCCTTGGCGGAATAACATCGGGGAATAAAGGTGAATAAGATGATGGAAAGTAAAAGGGACGGAAGCTAAGTTGGCCAAATACCTAAGGCATGCAAATTCCCTCCAAACAAGAGGACCGACCTGTCCCAAGAAAACATTGAAGAATCGACAGAATTCAATGATAACAGGGTCGATGGGAGGCTTAAATCCTAATGTGAAGGGATAAGTGTATACAAAAGAATACCCAGTTATATAAGAGGTTATTCTTGGATTGTCAATAGGAACTACAACTAGTAAATCAGACTTCCAACAGCAATCTCTATGTACGAGTGACACTAAACCCTCTGTTATTTGGGTAGGATAAAGGTCAGCGCTATCATGCGATAACATAGAAGAAAGCTGCTTACTAATGGCCTCACTATCCTTTACAAAGGAAAACTCGACAGGGACAATCTCATCAACTCTCGGTTCACGAAAAGGTTCATTGTGTTCCCTAATCTTTGATGAAGATCTAGAAGCCCTAGCCCTCAAAGAAGACGAAGGAATATTAGACCTGGAAGATGGTGGAGGAGTAGTATGAGAAAAAGAAGAACCCCTGGAAGGTGTAGGACTTAAACTCCTAAGTCTGCCACCCCTCCTACTCCGAATTGGAGCATAAGAAGGATCCAGTTCGTCTACAATGATGACCTTTTTGGATTGCTGGCTTGAGGAAGACATGTTTACAAGAAAGAAGAATTTACAAATAATGAAATAAAGTAAAATGGAAAAAAATAGTGATGTGAAAGTCATTATTGAAGTTGTCACTTTGTGACTGATGCACTCGCAAAAAGCCCTAAAAGGCGTTGAAAAATCGCAGAACTCATTCGAGAATTCCACGTTGCACAAGCATTAAATGGAAGTGAGAAACGATGTATACATTCAGAGACGGATGCAATGGTACGAGTGAAGCGGCGACAAAATATTCCCGCCACAAATGGGTATCCACTTACCAAATATTTAATTGATAAATAAATGGTAAGTGGGGGGACTATCTGTATTGGTAAAAATAGGCTTCACACATGTATTAATTCAGATGACAAGGCGATCCATGTGGAGTAGTAAAAACAAGACAACTGGTCATGAATTTACAAAGAGGTACGAGACAAAAAGGAACAGAATAGCATACCCACGAGACAATTAGATACGGGAACCCCAATCCAATTGAGTAGATGAAGAGACACAGTCAGAATTAAACAAGGTGGGATAAAGGGCAGATTCAAAGATCTTCAATATATGAGCCATATGTTACATAATCTTCACGCGACAGTTACAATTTACTACTGTAATGTTACATTAATGACATTATTAGTCATTAATTATCAATCGTTAAGAAGAGTAGACGTTATATTCAGAAATTCCCTATAAATGGGAGTAAAATATGACTTGTAAACACACATTCGAACCACTATTGAAATATACTTACTTTTACGCATTCTTGATGCTTTCTCTTTACGAATCTGATTATAATTATTAGCATATTTTCTTGGTTATCAGAAGCCCGAGTACTTCTTAAAATAGCTTTGGCAGAGAATCTAATTCTTTGGTTAAACAGTGTTGTAGGATCTGGGCCTGGGTGGTGCGGGTCTATCAACATATCAAATGGAATGTCTCTGGCTGCTGTAAGCTTGGTAACAAATCCCCGGAGCTTGTCCACTGTCTTCTTGGAGGCTTGGGACTTCCGTATATTCTTCACTTACTTTCCCAACTCTTCCATTACCGACGCATGTTGTACTAGAGTGGCCATAATCGTTTTCTAGTTCTCCAAGAGCTTTTTCAAAGTTTCTTTAACTGTAGGGAATCTGGGGTGCCAAAATGCATGATTGTGGTGCAACATGACTGGATATGTCATACAACTTTGCAGTAGCTTTTTGCATCCAGTTGTTGAGGCTTGCCAGTGTCTGGGAGACTCGCAGCCTAGAAAGTGAAGCAGAGAACATAGGCACCGGCTTCAAAGCCGAGATGGAAGGCAACTAAGGCTGAAGGTGGAGGCGTGGAAGCTGCACTGGCTAAAAGGCTTTGCTGAAGTGGAAGGCATATCTGCTGGCTCTGCAGCTACCACCGATGGATCATCAGACTGGCCTACGATGGTATCCACTGACCCTTTCTCTTCGGGTTGTGTGCATCCATCAGAGAGTACTAAGAGAAAGGTTCTTCGCCCGAACTTTGTCTCAAAATCTCACGGCTCCACCCGTGCATCCGTAAGGTACTCAGTAATGGTGTTTGGATACAGGTAGGAGGTGTCCGCTTGGCTGGCTACCACATACATGTTGGCCGACATCACAGCACCCTTGTTGATTGGGTACACGACCATGATAGAGACGACTAGAATTTCTCGCGAAATAGGAAAGTTTGTTTCATTATGGCACGAGTTTAGTCTATTTCATTTCGCCTCGAAGTTTAGGGTGTTCCGCTGAATAGTAACCCCTGCAATGATCTATGGTTGTGGTGGCCCCAGGACTGCAAGAATCTCAGCTAGCCATGGGTGAGCTGCATCACCCATCGCCAGCTTCTCCAAGTACTATGTCTGCTCAACATCCTCAAACCCCAAGTAGGTGTTTAGTGTGTGTTGGTCGAACCACACCTTTAGATTCCTCACTTTTGTCACTTTGGTCCCTTTCTTTGTGCGTCATAATTTTGTAGAACTCCCCGAACAGATACTCCTTGGCGTCCACAACACTATAGGTGAACCAAATCCACCCCTTTCGCTCTCAGAACTGTCTCAGTACTGCTGGATTATACTTGTCAAGGTCTTTTAGTTGGAACTACCGCTCAAGAATGAGAGATCTCACCACCCACCACCCACAGAAGCTGGGGAAAGAAGTTAGACTAACGAACCGGACCTCCAAACCTCTTTCATCTTCGACATCTCAAGGCTGACAACTGTCGTATCACCCCCTCGGCCATCATCCAGAATATCATCAATTATAGTAGTTGGTGCCTTAGGGACAGGTGTAGAGGAGGGCTTCGAAGCCTGTCTGGCACTCTCCGAACACTCGGAGGTGGTGTGTGTTTTGGAATGCTCTTCCCGGAGTTGATACCTCCTCGTTGGATTTGATTGGATAGCCGACTGCTCTAAAACTGAGTCACCCTCTAATGCTCCCCTAGATAGGGCATAAGAATTGGATTTGGAGGGCTTTGTGTTTCTTCCTCGGCTGACTGTAGCCTTTTTGGTGATTATATTTTGGAAGGCAAGGGGCAAAGTACTTTTGCCTCGGCCTCTAAAAGGTTCACCCCTCCCCTTCGACGTATCTCCACGGCTTCGAGATATAGCCATTTTATGTAACGAGCAACAACAGGAGCCAGTCATAATTCAAGTGCAAACAAACAATGAATACAAAGTGTAAAACATGCTTGCAGGGTGGGGAAGTGCGGTCCACACAATTATGAGTGCGACAACAGTCTATGCTTTGCGAACCACACTAGTTGATCTTGCGGACGTAGAATTGGATATGCGGTCCGCACAATTATTAGTGCGACCGCAAATTTGAAGTATGCTCCGCACTTTTATCAATGCGGCCGCTTATCAGACTCACCAACATGTCATCTCTCTGAAGAAAGAGATTGGGCTGTTTTGCGGCCACACTCACTTTTCTGCGGATGCGATGGGATTTATTCGGTCCGCACAACTCAAGTTCGGCCACATAATCCTGCTTGACCCAAGACACTTAACCTCTACTTCTGCAGACCGCACAATTTCTTGTGCGGCCGCAGATTTCAAAACATTTACGAGTAGACTTTCTAGGGTTAACATATTTTTCACAAAATTTTACATGGTAATAACATTCAAGCATGAAAATATAGTTACCCATTCCCCAAAGCAATTATCAGTTGACCCCTTATAGTTTAAACCCCACATTGTAGTTAATTTGAATTCTACTAACAAATGGCCTAAAACTATCTAATAAATTGTAAATTAAACTACAAACTGAAAAATTCTACGATTAATTGAAGCATACTAGATATGAAGGAGTGCAAATGAGTGATCATGGATGTGGATTGAGTGTGGAAAATGATTGAACAGACAATTTCAAAGTTTTAGAGTATTGAGTGCTCAGGGAGGGAAAAAATGTACCGTAACCCTAAGGTTACTATTTATATTGGACAGTCTGAATTGAGGGACAAGGGGATGAGTGCGGCCGCAAAATTCCTTCTACGGTCCGCACTCTGTTACCTGGGGGATCAAATGCCCTTGCTGGTCTGCGGTACGTAGAATTTGTTGTGCGACCACAGATTTTTGTTGCGGATCGCAAATTTTGATGTGTGGCCGCACTTTGACCATTTTTATAACAGACCAAACGTCAGAGAGTTTGCGTTTTCCCTTTTCAAGTTGTGCGGTCCGCACTATAATTGTGCGGCCGCAATTTCCTTTTTGTTGTAGCAATCACAATTGTGCGGTCCGCACATTTTCCATACTTAGACAATTTTTTGAGCATAGTTACTGTAAAGAACATTCATCCCTGCAACACACTTCAAATCCGGTTAGCACAAAAATAACGCCTATCTACAAAATAAGAAAAGAAAAATAAAAATAAAAAGAAACACGAGTTGCCTCCCAAGAAGCGCCTGATTTAACGTCGCGGCATGACACATATTACCATCATTTCAAATGAATAATTACCACCACGTGGCCATCATCAAATTTTCCCAAATAATGCTTCACCCAGTGACCATTGACTCGTAATACCTCATCATTTTTGTTCTTCAAGTCCAATGCACCAAAAGGTGTCACATCTTCAGCTTTCCGGGAAACATCTTCAATCGTGAGTTGAACAAAAAAACAAGATTGCCCACTTTGAACTCCTTGTTCCGAATGTATTTTTCATGAAAGTACTTCATCTTCTCTTTGTAAAAGGACTAACTTGCATATGCATGATACCAGAACTTATCCAATTCATTCAAATGTGCAACCCGCAAGTTAGCGGTTGCATCCCAATCAAGATTCAATTTCTTTAAAGCCCACATGGCTTTGTGCTCAAGGTCCAACGGAAGATGAAAAGCTTTGCCAAACACCAACCGATATGGAGACATTCTGATAGGAGTTTTGAAAGCGGTCTGATAAGCCCATAGTGCATCATCAAGCATCTTTAACCAATCCGTCCGATTAGCATTCACTGTTTTGGACATGATACTCTTTATCTCCCGGTTGGAGACTTCCACTTGAGAGCTAGCTTGTGGATGATAGGTAATCGTAACTTTATGAGTTAAACCATACTTGCTAAGCAAAGTGTCAAAAGCCTTGTTGCAAAAATGCGACCCCCCATCGCTTATGATAGCCCGCAGAGTACCAAATCTTGTGAAAATATTCTTCTTCAAGAACGCCACCACATTCCTCGCTTCATTGTTGGGTAGACCAACGACCTCAACCCATTTAGACATATAATCAACCGCAACCAAGACGTAGGTGTTTCCACAAGAACTCACAAAAAGACCAATGAAGTCAATACCCTACACATCAAAGATATCAATCTAAAAAATGGTAGTGAGTGGCATTTCATTCTTCTTCGAGATTCCACTAGCCCATTGACATTCATCACATCTTTTAACCATATCACTTGAATCTTTGTAAAGAATGGGACAATAGAAATCGCAACTTAGTACTTTGGTCGCCGTTCTTGCTCCGCCATGAAGACTACCATAACGCGAAGAATGGCAAGCCTCAAAAATAACATTTTGCTGTTCGTCCGGTACACATCTTCTAATTACCACGTCCATGAAAATCCGGAAAAAGTATGGCTCATCCCAATAATAATCTTGACAATCCCGTTTGAGATTCTTTCATTGATTAGAAGAGAACTCATCTGAGATGATTCCACACACAAGGAAGTTTGCAAGATCCGCGAACCATGGTACCTCCTTCATTGAATAGACAAGAGTTGCTCATCGGGGAAGGAGTCATTGATTTCAAGGCCATCATGCGGCCTCCCTTCCTCCTCCAACCGAGATAAGTGGTCTGCCACTTGATTTTCACTCCCTTTTTAAATCTTGGATGTCAATATCAAACTCTTGCAACAGGAGCACCCATCTCATCAACCGAGCTTTGGAATCTTTTTTGCTCATAAGAAAGTGAAGTGCCGCAAGATCCATATGAACAATACCCTTTGAACCCATCAAGTACATTCAGAACTTCTCAATAACAAATGCAATGGCAAGGAGCTCTTTCTCTGTAATAGTGTATTTGAATTGGGCAGCAATCATGGTCTTACTAACATAGTAGATCGGAGAAAAGTTTTATTGATATGCTGCCTCAAAAATGCTCCAACCGCTACATCACTCGCATCGCACATGAGCTCAAAAGGAATACTCCAATTAGGAGCGGTGAGAATGGGAGTGGTTGTCAACTTGAAATTTAACAATTTAAAGGCTCTCATGCAATTATCTTTAAAGTGAAACATAGTATCTTTCTCTAAAATCTTGCATACAAGGGTTCACCATTGTGGAAAAATCCTTTATGCAGTGCCAATAGAACCCCGCGTGACCTAAGAAACTTCTCACGCCTTTCACTGAAGTTGTAGGTGGAATTTTAGAAATCACCTCTATCTTTGCCTTGTCGACCTCTATGCCATTCTTTGAAATATTGTGGCCAAGGACAATGCCTTCCTCGACCATGAAATGACATTTCTCCCATTTTAACACCAAGTTCGTTTCTTCACACCTTGCAATTACTTTATCCAAATTTGCCAAGAAATCATCAAAGGAATCCCCGACTACCAAGAAATCATCCATGAAGAATTCAAGGTAGTCCTCTACTATATCCGTAAAGATCTCCATCATACACCTTTGAAAAGTCGTCGGTGCATTGCATAAGACAAATGGCATCAGCTTGCAAGTGAAAGTGCCATAGGGACAAGTGAAAATTATTTTCTCTTGGTCTTCCGGGGCAATAAGGATTTGGTTGTAGCCCGAATATCCATCTAGAAAGCATTAGAAATCATGGCCGGTCAGCCAATCAAGCATTTGGTCAAGGAAGGGAAGTGGAAAATGGTCTTTCCTCGTGACTTTGTTTAGCTTCCGATAGTCCATACACACTCTCCACCTGGTCAGCGTTCTTGTGGGAATCAACTCGTTCTTGTCATTGGTGACCACTGTTATGCTCCCCTTCTTCAGAAAACATTGCACCAGAGAAGTCCACAAACTGTCGGAAATGGGGTAGACAACCCCAGCATCTAACCACTTGCATGACTTCACTGAGTCTCCTTTTATGCTCAATTGAGGGTTTGGCATCTTCATCAAAATTAATCTTGTGCATGCAAAATGCGAGGCTTGTTCCCAGAATATCTGCCAAAGTCCTGCTTATTCCTCTTGTGGAGCACCGCCAATGTAGAGTCAACCTGCACATTAGTCAAACAAGAGGAACGAATAATCGGTAAAGTAGAACAAGTGCCAAAAAATTCATACATAAGATGTGGAGGAAATGGCTTCAACTCCACGATTAGAGGCTCTTCAATTGAAGGCTTTGTAGGAGGAGTTTTCCTATTTTCAAGATCCAAGAAAAGTTTCCGAGGTGCATAGTTGTACGAACCCATTCCTTGCAAAGAATACACACATTCAATGAAGCCATCCATCTTGTCATCATCATAGTTGAGAAAGACGGCCTCCAACATATCACCCACATTAATCGTGGCACTTGTATCATCAATAATCACATCGGTCACCAAGTCCACGAAAGAACACACTTCATTTTTATTCGGTTGCCTCATAGATTTGCACACGTGGAACACCACCTTTTCATCGCCCACCTGAAAAGTGAGTTCTCCGGATTCCACATAAACAAGAGCCTTCCCGTAACAAGGAAAGGTCTTCCAAGAATAATTAGAACCTCATAGTCTACTTCACAATGAAGAATAACAAAATTCGTCGGGAGAATGAACTTATCAACACAAACCAATACATCTTCAATCACCCCAACGGTCTCTTCATTGTATGATCGACCATTTGTAATCTAATAGATGTGGGTATTGGTTTCATAAGTCCCAAGGTATTGAAACCGAATAGGGCATCAAATTGATACTCGCCCCAAGATCACAAAGAGCTGTAGCAAACTTGGAACTTCCAATGGTACAAGGGATTGTGAAAGCACCGGGATCTTCCAATTTAGGAGCCATCAAATGCACAATTACAGTCATTTGATAAGTGAATTTAATAGTTTCAAATACATCGATTGCTTCTTTGTCACCAAGTCCTTCATAATCTTTGCGTAACCGGTAATTTTCTCAAAGGCTTCAAGTAATGGCACATTGATCGATAGACTCTTCCTCATGTCAATAAACTTTTTGAACCGATTCAAGCCATTTTTCTTGGCAAGCCTTTGAGGATATGGAGGAGGTGTCTTAGTCAATAGTGCCTTATCCTTTTGCACTACCGGTTCCGGTATGTCAATCACATGATCCCTAAATGGGTTCACTTCCTCTTGAGTCTCTTCCACCGTGTCATCATTATCAATCCACCCTTCCTCATTTTCTTGCACCATATTGTTCAGGAGCTAGTTTCCTTTGACTTGAGGTGGGTGCATTCCCACCTCTTTCACTTCTTGTAGTAACGGCAATAGCATGCCCCGTATTTTTCCCACCCCTTGGGTTCACCACCGTGTCACTTGGTAGTGCCCCCTTACGAAGAGAATTTAAAGCTTGAAAGATTTGCCCCATTTGCACTTCTAAGTTGCGGATCGATGTGTTGTGTGAAGCAAGTTGGGCATCGGAATTAGCATTCTTCTCCATCATTTAATTGAACATGTTCTCAATACGGCCCATTTCATTGTTGGTAGATTTAGGACCATGGGAAGGATAAGGAGGTGGATTGCTCGGTTGTTGATACATCGGGGGCCTTTGTAATCCCAACCCCCGATTTCTTGATTGTTATTCCACCCACCTTGATTGTTGCCTCCCAAATTGCCTTGGTTATTGTTGCTATGCCGATTCCCTTGATTATTGCTTCCAATCCAATTGCCTTGATTTTTGTTATTATTCTAATTGCTTTGATTGCTTCCACCACTCCAATTACCTTGGTTGTAAGAATTCCAATTGCCTTGACTATTGTGAGGTCACCATTGTTGTTGGCTAGGGCCTTGGAAGTTGTTTCTTTGCCCTTTAAAGTTGTTAACGTATTGGACATATTCTTCTTGGTAATTATAAGAGTCATCTTGATCAAATCCACTTTCAACTTGCACAAAAATGTCCACTCTTTGTTGCACTTGTGGACTTCTTGTTCTTCGCTTGTTCACCATCATATTTACTCCCTCCATAGCATTAACTTGCCTCGGGTTTTGCACTTTTTGAAGTTGAGCCTTTGACATTTGGTTCATGGTGGTTGTCAACTAGGCTATGTCTTGTACATGGCCATGAAACTCTTTGTGAAGAAGAATCACATTGGGATCACCCTGTGGAACATTGGCTCGAGATTGCCACACCGATTAAGTATCAGCCATCTCATCCAATATTTCACACGCCTCCTCATAAGGCGTAGTCATGAAGTTCCTACCGCAAATTGATTCACTACACATTGGTTGTATTGATCTCGGATAAAAAGTTTGTTGAATCATGTTCTTCGTCATATCGTTTCTGGGGCATTCTTGCACCATTCTTCTATACCTTTCCCATACCTCGTGTAGTGGTTCATTGGGCTCTTGCTTGAATGCTAGAACTTCATCCCTTAGAATAGCCATGTTCCCGGGAGAGAAGTACTTAGAATAAATATCTTGACTAGTTCATTCCAAGTATGAATGGAATGATTTGGAAAACGTTCCAACCAATCTAAAGATTTCCCCCGTAGAGAGAAGGGAAAACGCCTTATCCTAAAAGCAACCTCGGAGACATTTGTTTGTTTGCTCCCCCAACACATATCTACGACCCCTTCAAGTGTTTATATGCATTTTCACCCGAACCCTCATTGCTCGAGCAAAGTGAGCATCACGTTGGTTATTTGGAACTTGCCCACCCACCTTAATACGGGGAGGGACTATAACACTTGCATATCCTTCATTCGGAAACACTCGGTATGGAGCCGCTCGTGGTGGAGGTGGGGGTGGAGCGGGCACATTGTCTTGAGGCGCTCAGCCTCGTCTATTGGCTTGAAGTTCAAGAGGGACCTCATCCATTTGATCAGCCTCAACGTCGACACCGCCCAAAGCTATGTTGCAAAGCTCATTGTTTTCCATGATTGCACATACAATAACTCAACACATTAGTAACAAGGAAGGAAAAGAAGATATTCTAGAAAACACACCAAATATATAGCTAATATTGTTTTTAGCTCCCCGACAACGACACCAAAAATGGATCTCGTCCAATTTCACACCTAAGTTCAAGGTTATGAAACTGTCGATGCAATAATAGTACCCAACAACAGTTGGGGTCGAATTCCGCAAGGAGATACAGATGTGGGAGTTAGTAGTAAATTATATAGCGTGTGCATTTGAATATCTCAATTTACACCTCCACAAAATTGGGTTTTTTTTAAGTCTAATTTAAAACTCCAATTGCAAGTTGGGAAATAAAGCTAAGAATATGTGTTTGTTGTTTTTCAAGTTTTGTAAAAGACTCGGGCTATGACCTTCAACTAGGTGTTTGCCTAATGGGATATAAACCTTAATGCTTTTTTTTATTGGTCAGGGTATATTATAGCTATCAACACTCAATTACCCAAGCAATACCTCTCGGTCAGAGTGTGATTTTCCCCAATTTGACTTTCTCAAGTCCAAATAGGTATTGAACAAAACGGTTGATAAAAGCTCAAGTCGGGTTGTTATTATCTCTAGGTTGAGCCCTTTAATTGGGATTATCAATCTCTCGATTGACCCAATTTCTTGTTAGCCAAGTTTCCTTAGACTAAGTCTCTCTTTCTCAAGTAGAAACTAAGTCAAATAGGCATGTACAAATGTTTGCAATCATTAATTCAACAAAATAAAGCATGAACAAGGCTAAATAATAAACACCCAACCATAAACAAGCATTAAATTAAACACACATTAAGTTTACACACTAGGATAGACGGGTAGCGCCATACGCTACGAAACTCAAGCACAAATGAGGTGCGATATATGATCTGCCTCTCGAGAGCCATCCTACTCACATGACACCACAACTATGTGGGACCTCAACACATGTGCGAATAACCAAGTCGTCTCACAACCCACAGGGCACAATAGAGTATTAAATAAAATAGCTGGCGACGAAAATAACATCCAATGCCCAAAGGCTCCTCCATAAGAAATGCTATGCTGAATGAACATACCCGACCTGGTGTAGAACACACATCCACATTTAGACCCATCAACGTACCTCAAGCCGATTTTTATCGTTCCATACTGGGCTAATAATCTCTCAAGGATCCACAATAACCCATTTCCATGACACATAAGAATGATCGTCAAATCTGGAACAAACTCACACAGTCCACAACCTAAGGAAGAATGCCTCTCAGGCATAAACTCTCGCATTTGCGATATTATCATAACTTGGTTTCAATATTTAACAGCTAAGTGACTAACATGCTACACTTATATAAATTTCTCCATGGAATACTCCCCCATGACCTTCCTCTCATATAGCAAAGTCCACACGTCCATACCACCAACCGTTCTAATTTTGTAAAACGAAGCCAAAGTCCGCAAGTCAACACAAAAAGCCTCTCTAAACGGCTCAAACCCTCACCTAGGGGGTAGTTTCCCTCTCATAGGGTTAGACAAGAGACTTACCTCACTCTGAAGTTCCATAACCGGCTTCAACGGCTCTCTAACACCTCAACTCCTAGCCAAACATTTCGAAACTAGTCAAACCATGTGCAGACCAATGAAAATATACTCTAATACTAAAAATAATTCAATTCATAACAATTTCCAACTCCGCTCGAGAAGTCAATAAAGTCAACCCTTGGGCCCACATGCTCGGATTGCGAAAATATTTGAAAATAAACTTTACCCATAACACTACGAACTCAAATATATAATTTATTCCCAATTCAATGTCCATTTTCGTGGTAAAAATCAAAGAATACCAATTTCTATGCTTTACTTCAATATCCCAAATTTATACCAAAATTTCATGTTTACATCCACATGTAACTCATGTATTTAATTCAAAACTAGTGGAAATAAGTTACCCACATAGTAGATGATGAAATATCCTCTTCAAAAGCTCAAACAATCGCCCAACCAAGTGAAAAATGATAGAGAATGGGTCAAATCTCGTATTAAATCCAATCTGCCCAGGCCCGCTCTTCTTCGCGAACGCGGAAGCATCCTCGCGTTCGCGAAGCACCAAAAATGCTTCTGACCAAAATCCCTTCTATGTGAACGCGTCCAAACACTCGCGAATGAAATGCTTCACTGGCCCCTCACTTCGCAAACGTGACCTCCCCTCCGCGAATTCGTAGACCAATTGCATGGGATACCGAGCTGCCTCCTTCATTCTTCGCGAATGCATCGCCTTTATCGCGTTCGAGATTCAATCCCTACCCAAACATTCGCGAACGCGTCCCCCTCTTCGCAAATGTGAATAAAAATTCTATATCAGCCTTCAGATGCACTTCGTGAACCTAATACGTTTCTCGCAAATGCATAAAAGGAACCAGAACAACAAACACCAGCAGTTTTCAACCAACATGCCAAGTCCAAAATGATTCGTTAACCATCCGAAACTCACCCGCGTCCCCCGGGACCTTAACCAAACATACAATCAAGTCCCAAAACATCAAACAAACTTAATCGAATACTCAAATCACCTCAAACAACATCGACAAACCGAATCGCACATAGATTAAAGCCTAATGAACTTTGAACTCCTAATTTCTACAAACAACGCCGAAACCTATCAAGTCACATCCGATTTAACCCAAATTTTGCACATAAGTCATAGATGACATCACAGACCTACTACAACTTCTGAAATTGGAATCCGACCCCGATACCAAAAATTCCACTCCCGATAAAACTCCCCAAAAATGATCAAATTTCCAACTTTCCCTAATTGACACCGAACTGACCTATAGACCTCCAAATCAACGTCCGGACATGGTACTAAGACCAAAGTCACCATATGGAACAATTCCCAGGTTTGGAATCCCAAACGGACATCGATAACATAAAAATCCACTTCAAGCCAGACTTAGGGAATTCTTAAACCTTCAAAATTCCAACCTTCCGTAATAAGTGCCGAAATACTCCCTGGCAACCCGATACTCGACGTGAACATACGCCCAAGTCCGAAATCATCATACGAACCTATTCGAACTTTCAATTCCCAATTTTGAGGTCGTTTACTCAAAAGTCAAACCTTTGTCAATTCTTCAAACTTAAAGCTTTCAGAATTAGAATTTTCTTTCCAAATCAATATCGAAATTCTTGAAATTCAATTACGACCACACGTACAAGTCATAATACCTGAAGTGAAGCTACTCAAGGCGTCATACCGCTAAATGATGCGCTAGAGCTCGAAGCGACCGTTCGGGTCATTCCAAAGTTCATCCTTAAGGTATGAATTATTGAATCCCTAAAGTCAACACATACCCGAATCTAGAAATTATATTTTCTCACAAGAAAAATACTCAAAAACCATGTTAGGTATTTAAATTCATGAATAAAGACAACTTTGATGAGTTTGTTAACTTCGGTTTCAATCAGGGGAACCAAGTCTGGCCTAAAGGCCGAGCACTATTCGTGACCGCAAGTGATAGACTGCTTCTTTGGGATCCAAGCAAGACATCTAATTATAAATCCAAGCAAAGACATCCCTATTCTCCTTGAGTAACTAAATATAAGTGCTTTATTCATCGATTGCTAGTAAAGCACTTAGATAAGCGGGCCTCGACTCTTCGTTAGAGCCAATGTTTACTTCTTTCAAAGCGTCAACTGTAGTATTTACCCCTTCATCAAGTTAAAGTGGAGCATCCATTGCATCTTTATCTTCTTGAGGGTACCCGTCATTGAAGGATATGTGATAACACGGTTAAACATCCTCCAATTTCTCGTCATCCTTCATCAGAGATGAAACACCATGCTCGCCATGTGCGGTAACAAGATACGAACAACCCTTACTTTCTTTGTCTTAATCATGTTACTTAGTGTAGACCACAATATATAGATTTACCTTCAATACCTCATCACACAAAACCACGTGTTTTGTCTGTCGCCTTATTCTATAAGGGACCAGACTTTGGAAATCCTTAGAGATCTTCTAGATTCTAGGTGAAATGGGTGTTTTTGCATTTCGATAATTTCTCCGGAAGTTGTTCTCCTTCTTTAATGGAACCAATTTCTCAAATACGGAAGTCTTCACAGTTGATTTTCCAAGTCGGTCAAAGACAGAAGATCTGTTAGAAGCGGCAAATTCATCTTCTATAGTGACGTAATTATTGATTTCCCTTCTTATGGAGAGGCACACTGGTGAAGGTTGTTTATATCGCGAACATCATGTGGTTTCCTCGTAGCATCTTCTGATGGGAGGTTCCCTAAATTTGACGGCTAATTGGGATTGTATCCAGTCTTTACAAATAACTTGTAAGCATTGGGATCAAAACCCTCATCCGTACGCTTCATATGAAGTACTATGTTTCGTGCTGAATTCTGAGATACAAAATTTCTAAGTGGCTTCGAGATAACCTTTGCCTCAATATGTTTGATTGAAAGAGTTAACCCCTTTAGCATGTAAGTTTGGAGATTGTATGATTCACCCTCCTATTTCTTCGTTTTAGGGACATAGTGGTGTGCAAAAGTTAATTTCCCGCCATAAGACACAATATTCCCTCTATAAGATTTATTCGAGTTAGGGTGTACCTTATCAGCAAAAGCTTTGTCTTTACCATCAGTCACCTCAACTCTTTTATTCGTTGGTTCGTCATTCTTGTTCTTCATGACATCATCAACTTTTAGCTCCTTTACAATGTGGTTCTTTAAGTAGAACTTGCATCAACGAAGTGTGATTCAGCCTCAATGAAGGGTTTTTCATCAGCAACTATTTTCTTCCCGACTTAACCTTTGTATTACTTCAAACATTGATGGTAAATAGATGGAACCGCTTTATTTTCATGTATCCAAGGATTTCCAAGCAAGACTTTGTACGAAGTCTTTGCATGTAACGACCCTACCGGTCATTTTGAGGATTTAAGCTCCGTTCGGTGGCATAAAGTCTTGAACATCTTCACATTGTGTATATCGACCTGCGTGCATGGTTGGATTCAGTTACCGGATGATCCATAGTCGAATTGGAAGAGGGATTTCAAATTTTGAAGCTTAAACAGTGAGATTTGACCGGAGGTTTGACTTTTGTGTAAACAGCCTCGGAATGAGTTTTGGGTAATGTCAACAACTTTGTATGATGATTTTGGACTTAGACACGCGTCCGAAATTGGTTTTGGAGGTCGGTAGATTAACTTGAGGTAATTCGGCGAAAGTTAGAATTTTGGCGATTTCGCTCGATAGGTAAAATTTTGATATCGGATTCGGAATGGAATTCCGGGAGTGGCTGTAGGTCCGTTGCGTTATTTGTGACTTGTCTGCAAAATTTTGCGTCATTCCGGGTTGAATTGAAAGGTTTCGACACGAGTTTTGATATTTGAAGATTTGAAAGTTCATAAGTTCGAATTACAGTTTGATTCATCGTTTCAGAGTTGTTTTATGTGATTCGGGATCTTGAGCGTGTCTGAGTTAGGTTATATGACTTGTTTGTGTGTTTAGATGGGTCCCGAGGGCCGAGGGTGTGTTCCAGATGGACCACGGGTCATTTTCCCATATTTTGAACTGCTGTTTTTCTGCTACTGATGTTCTCCTTCGTGTTCGCGATGTGTTGTTGCCGACCTCATTGAAATCCTTCTTCGTGTTTGGCACTTCGCGTTCACGTAGAACATGTTCCTTGTTCTTCCCGTTTGCACACTCTTCACTGCGTTCGCAAAGGGTCCTACTGGACAACCTTATTTTTCCTCATCGCGTTCGCACCCTTTGTTCCGCGTTCTCATAGTAGAAGCCAGGCCTTAGGCACTGGTACTCATTACTCTTCGCGTTCACAGCATTTCCTCCACGTTCACATAGGCCCCACTTTTTTCTCCTCTGCGTTTGAGAGCCAGCCTTCGCATTCGCGAAGTACAACCCGGGCAGCTTCATTTTTTTCTTCTTTGCAAACGCATCCATTCCTCTGCGTTCACGATGCACAAGAGCCTGGGCAGATTATAAGTATTCACAATCGAGGGTTAAGCCATTTTTATCACATTTTGACTTCTAGAGCTCAGCTCTTGGCCATGTTTGGTGGGTTTTTCACGAAATTCGATTGGGTAAGTGTTCTTCCACTAGAATTGAATATATTTCTTGATTTTATCTTTATTTTCATCGTTTAATTTGCGTTTTGAGTTGAGGAAAATATTGGTTTTGAAAGAAAATTTCTAAAATAAAAAATTGCGATTTGAGGGACGAAATGGTATCGGAATTCGATAAATCTTGTATGGTTGAACTCGTATTGGAATGCGTATTTGGATTTTTTAAATTTTATCGGGTTTTGAGGTGCGGGCCCGGGGGGTCGACTTTTGGGTCGATTTTTAGATTCTTGTAAACATCGAAACTTTGTCATTCGAAATAGTTCCTTATACGATTTATGTGTGTGTTAAAGTGTTCTAGTTGGATTTGAGTCATCCAGAAGTCTTTTCACCCGAGAATTCCATTTTAGAGTACCGGGTTGTCGTCTTCGAGGTAAGTATCTTGCCCAACCTTGTGTGGGGAAACTACCCCTTAGACATTGAGTCTTCTATGTTGATTGTAACGTGTACGCGGGGTGACGAGTGCGTACTCAGACTTATTTGTATGAATTTGGCCTTTTAGGGTCTTAGGTCCTTATATTCCCTGTGTATGAATTTGTAATTGTTATGACTAAGTTTCTAGTTGTTAGTTTCATCTCTTCCTGCTTAAATTATAATGACTTGCTTTAGATTTCATTGGTGGTCGGTTTGATCTTAATTGACTTAGTTGAAGAATTTTACTTCTCCTATCATCATGCTATATTTTCTTCGTAAGCTGCCTAATTGACTAGAGTTAGTATTATCTAGCCCTATAATTGTTTAGCCGTAATTGGAGTATCTATTCGTTGGTGTCAAGAATGCCCATGAGTCGTGTATTGTGATTTATATGATTTTTCCTTAAGTGCTACTTAGGTTTAGTTTGATAATCGTCCATGTTGATGGTATCCCCTTGGTGTGGCCTATTACTGAGCATTGTTCAAGCTGAGTTTTATTCCGTGAATCTAATTGTTTAAGCAAGATTGGTTATAGTTGTTTTTCCTTGCCGGGATGATTTGGTTTCTTCTTGTTGTGAACTTGAATATTGAGAATCGTTGCTATATTTGGTTTGTTTTCCCGTCGTTATAATGTTTTCTTGTGTTGATTTGCTCATCGCATCTGGCATTTCTGTCTTTTGTTTCTTTTGTGCTTGTTGTGGCAATGTACGATGTTTCTGTCGTGTTTTAGTTGTTCTCTCTGTTTGCTGCATTGCATATTTAAATTTGGACTACGAACGTATCTGGGAGCTTTCCCCCTGTACTACATATTTAAATTGGGACTACAGACGTATTCCGGGAGCTTTCC
>ML279850.1:0-28293 GCA_005239495.1 Nicotiana undulata | reverse complement strand
GGGGGCACCCCCCCCCCCCCCCCCCCCCCAATAGTAATACTAACACTACTATTGATGCAGGCAATGACGCACTCGCAACCATACTAAAGAAGATGGAAGAAATGGAAAATAAAGATAAGGCACTCCGAGACCAGATGAAAGAACATCAGGAAAGGGTCGACTAGATACCCGGCGCCCCAAAACTCCTGCCTAAATGGGACGTTGGCCGGTTCGTCGAACAACCATATAGCGAAGAGGCAGCCCCGCACGCCATACCCAAAACCTTCAAAATGCCACCATATTTGAGAATATATGACGGTACGACGGACCCTGAAGACCACATCATTCACTACGTCACAACATTGAAGGGCAACGACCTCTCAAAGGAACAGGCACCGTCAATATTGCTGAAGAAGTTCGGCGAAACCCCAACAGGAGGAGCCTTAACATGGTACTCACAGCTACCAACACGGTCAATAAAAACGTTCGAGGAGATAGCCGACAAGTTTGTAACTTCCCACGCTGGAGCTAAGAAAGCCGAGGCCAAAGTGAATGATATGTTTGCCGTTAGACAGTCGCCTAGAGAGGGGACTTCCTCGCCCGATTCAACAGAGTCAGAATGAGCTTGCCAAATGTATCTAAAGGGATGGTCGTGGCAGCCTTCCGAAATGGGCTGAACAGGAATGGGTCGAGGGTGACCAGAAAGTTGCTGAGCAGACTCATGAAATATCCTCCCACCACTTGGGAAGAAATCCACAACACTTACTGCGCCGAGGTTAGAGCAGACGAGGATGACCTCAATGACTAACGTCAATACAAATAGAGTCGAGAAGAGACCGCCATAATGATACCCTAAGAGATCACTTATGTCCACGTCCCAACCAGGATATGCACCAATCTTATGTCATAGAGGCCATTCCACCATCTCCTCTCCATACGGAAGGTTCGTCCAGGCCAAATACAGGGACTCAACGAAACGAGAGAGGTATGCCTCCACTCTTATCCACTCACAATTTTTGTGTTTCCCCCTCAGAAATAGTGTATGCACTAGAAAAGTTCGGCCCGAAGGTGAAATGGCCGCAAAAGATGAAGTCCGACCCAAATACCAGAAGGTCAAACGCTCTTTGCGACTTCCACCAGTAACGAGGTTATAAGACCGAAGACTACATAGCTCTGCGACAAGAAGTGGTAAACATGCTCAACCAAGGACACCTAAAAGAGCTGATGAGAGATCGAGGAAGAGCTAACTTTGACCGCGGACGAGGACAACACCAAGGCCCCACAAAGACACCCTCCCCCGCCCGCACCATTCAAATGATCATTGGCGGGGGAGATGAAGCCGCAATCAACCACGTGAAGTTCACCACCACGCATAAACTGAAGCGGTCGATCACACACGAACGGTATAATGACCTCGAAGACAGTATAATCTTCGATAAGGCAGATACCCACAGTTTGATTTTACCTCACCTTGATGCTCTTGTTATTACCTTACGGATTTTGGATACTGATTTAAAAAGAATAATGTTCGACGATGGGAGCGGCGCGTGTATTATCCACCCCCGAATTCCCGCCCAAATGAGACTCGAGGATAAGATAGTACCACGTTGCATAACATTGACAGGTTTTAACAATGCAGTTGAGCGAACTTCAGGAGAAATAGCATTACCCGTCCTGGCCGAGGGCGTCACTCTAGAGACAACGTTTCATATCATGAACCAGGATATGGCCTACAATGCCATCATAGGGCGACCTTGGATACACGCCATGAGAGATATTCCATCCAGCTTGTATCAAGTAATCAAGTTCCCTACTCCGTAGGGGATATTCAACTTTCGAGGTGAACAACACACATCCCAAGAATGCTATCGCATTGCTCGAGACTGTACATACACTCAACAGTTAAAAGGAACGGGCTCAAAAGCATAGCGATTACCAAAGTCGGGGTCCAAACCCGATGAGCAAAGAGACATCATCAATGATCCTGACATCATGGATGCCTCGGGGTCAACAGTAGAAGACCTCGACCCCATCCAAATAGATAAAAACGACATCAGCAAAAAGGCTTACATCGGCCACAAACTCTCCGAACTAGGTAAATTTCATAAATTTCTAACTGACAATGCATATATTTTTCTCCCATGCAGATATGCCAGGCATCTCGAAGGACATCGCTACGCACAAATTAACGAATATCCATTCTACCCACCAGTACGGCAAATGAGAAGAAAATTCAATGCTACAATCAACGAGGCAGTCCGCGAGGAGGTGGAGAAGCTACTCGCCAACGGCTCCATCAAAGAGTCTAAATACCCTCAATGGGTCGCCAACGTCGTCATGGTGAAAAATAAAAATGGGAAGTGGCGCATGTGCATAGACTTCACAAACCTAATCAAAGCGTGCCCAAAAGACTCTTTTTCGCTGCCACACTTTGACCAACTCATCGACGCAACGGCAGGACACGAACTGCTAAGCTTCTTGGACGCTTATTCAGGGTACAACCAAATTCTCATGGAGGAGGAAGACCAGGAAAAGACCATTTTTATAACTCGCCAAGGGACGTGCTGCTATAGAGTCATGTCATTTGGGTTAAAAAATGCAAGAGCAACCTATCAAAGGCTCGTTACCAAGATGTTCAAAGACCAGCTCGGCAAAACAATGAAAGTATATATAGACGATATGTTGGTCAAGTCCAAAAGGAAAGAATATCATATCGACCACCTGAAAGAAGCCTTCGATATAATGAGGCATTATGGCATGAAGTTAAACCCCGAAAAGTGCGCCTTCGGCGTAACCTCGGGCAAGTTTCTTGGTTTCCTGGTGTTATAAAGAGGCATCGAATTAAACCCCGACCAGATCAAAGCTATCGAAGGAATACCTGAAGTGCTGACCAACAAGAAACAGGTGCAAAAACTGACCGGCCGTATAGCCTCCCAGTCCAGATTCATCTCACGATCCTCCGATAGATGCCACAAATTTTTCAACGTACTCAAGAAAGACAACGGGCTCCAGTGGAACTCAAAATGCATTGAGGCCTTAAGGGAGCTAAAGGCATATCTTTCCTCGCCCCACTACTCGCCAAATCAGAACCCGGCGAACGCCTCCTGCTATATTTGGTCGTGTCAGAAGTAGAGGTAAGTGCAGTGCTAGTTCGTGAAAACAAAGGTACGCAGTCTCCAATTTACTATATTAGCAAAACCCCGATCGATGCCGAAACGAGGTACCCCTACCTCGAAAAGTTTTCTCTGGCATTGGTCATAGCTTCACGAAATCTTAGACCTTATTTTCAATTTCATCCCATATCGGTAGTCACGACCTTCCCCCTAAGAAGCATTTTACATAAGCTCGAACTATCGGGGAGGTTAGCCAAATGGGCCATCGAATTAAGAGAGCATGATATCACATATCAGTCGCGAACGATGATAAATTCACAAGTACTAGTTGACTTCTTCATCGACTTCAGCGCCAAGATAATGCCTGAAGCCGAACAGGAAACCTCTCGTACTGCTCCCAACTTACCCGACCTATAGGTCTTATACACCGACGGCGCTTCTTACGTGTCAGGTTCTGGACTGGTACTCGTTCTCGAGGTTCCAACGAACGAAGTCATCCGCCAGTCCATACGGTGCCTCGATATGACTAACAACGAGGCCGAGTACGAGGCCTTAATTGCAGGACTAAAACTAGCTCTCAAATATGGAGCACGATGAGTCGTCCTTTGATGCGACTCACAACTTCATCAACCAAGTCACACGGACTTATCAAATCAAGGAGAAAAGGCTACAAAAGTACCAAACAAAAATCCATAAACTGCTGCCGGAATTCACGAATGCCAATTTGATCAAGTACCTCGAGCTCAAAACACCGAGGCAGACGACATTGCTAAACTAGCAGCAGCAACAAAAAGCATAAATGGAAAGGAGAACGTGGTCATGCTACTCCACTCATCGATAGACCAATTTGAGGTTCACTCTGTAAACTTAACTTGGGACTGGCACAACCGTGTTATAGCGTACTTGCAGGAGGGAACACTTCCATCAGACAAAAAAGAAGCCATAAAGCTTTGAATGCAGGAGACTAGGTACAACATCATCGACAACGACTTGTACAAAAGAATGTTCGGCGACCCCTTGGAAAAATGTTTGGGACCAAAATAAACAAGACGAGTCCTCGAGGAAGTACATGAAGGCCATTGCGGTGTCCATACCGGCAACCGGGCCCTCGTCAGATGCCTAATACAAGCAGGTTATTATTGGCCCACCATGGAAAAAAAAGCCGCCGACTTAGTCAAAAAATGCGAGAAATGTCAAAAGTACGCCCCCATGATACACCAAGCGGGTGAGCACCTCCATTTAGTCACATCGCCCTGGCCGTTCATCAAATGGGGAATGGACACCGTGTGACGACTCCCAGCAGGATGAGGTAATGTACGTTTCCTTTTGGTTTTGACTGACTACTTTTCCAAATGGGTAGAAGCAGGTGCATTCTCCCAAATACGCGAACAGGAAGTCATCACATTCATATGGAGGAACATTATATGCCGCATCGACATCCCCAAGAAGATCGGTTGTGATAACGGACCACAGCTCATCGGGAAGAAGACCGTTGATTTTTTTGAAAAATGGCACATCAAGAGAATACTCTCCATGCCATATCATCCTGCAGGAAACGGTCAAGACGAATCCTCCAACAAAATAATATTAAACATCATGAAAAAGAAACTCGAAGACGCTAAGGGACTGTGGCCAGAACTGCTACTAGAAGTGATATGGGCATACCGCACCACGCCAAAGACGAGCATGGGAGAAAATCTATACTCATTAGTCTATGGAACAGATGCAGTCATACTGGTCGAGGTCAGGGAACCAAGCTTGAGATACTCCAATGAGAGCGGATCGAGCAACGACGAGAATAGGAGGCAAGACCTCGACGAAGTAGAGGAGCGAAGAGATATGTCCTACATAAGAATGATTGCCCAAAAACAGCAAGCATTAAAATACTACCAAAAAAAAGGCCAAAGTCAGACCACTAAAAGTCGGGGACTACCTACTCAAGGCCAAAACACAAGCAAGCATAGACCCAAGAGAAGGAAAACTAGGAACCAACTGGGACGAACCGTACAAAATCATAGCAGCAGTTAACAAAGGGTCATTCCAATTAGAAACAATGGAGGGAAAGCTACTACCAAACAATTGGAATGTCGCTCACCTCAAATACTTCAACTTCTAAAAATGGGCATCCTTCAAGTCGTACTCTTTTTCCCTCACTCGGGTTTTTATTCCTAGTTGGGTTTTACCGAGGAGGTTTTTAATAAGGCGATGAAGGGGACATCTCGAAGTTCAAGTTTGTGGTTCATCGCTCTGCCTATCGACTACTCCAGACAGAACGATGACAGGACTAGGTAGACGGGGAACTTCTCAAATGTATGTATTGAACAAGCATGTAATATTCTCCAATGAAATAAATAAACAAAGCAACATGCAACATTTTTCGCACAACTCCAAAGCGTTCTACATTCTACAATTTACATTCGACCTCACTCGAATCATTTACATTCGACCTCGCTCGAATCATTTACATTCGACCCTGCTCGAATCACTTACATTCGACCTCTCTCGAATCACTTACATTTGACATCGCTCGAATCACTTACATTCGACCTCGCTCGAATTATTTACATTTGACCCCGCTCGAATTACTTACATTCGACCCCCTTTGAATCACTTACATTCGACCTCGCTCGAATCACTTACATTCGACCTCGCTCGAATCACTTACGTTCAACCTCGCTCCTTTTATAAGGAATCGGAGGAATATGCGACGATTTTTTCCCGGAAATCCCCAACGCATTCGACCCCGCTTGAATCATTTACATTCGATCCCGCTCGAATCATTTACATTTGACCTCGCTTGAATCATTTACATTCGACCCCGCTCGAATCATTTACATTCGATCTCATCACTTAGATTCGACCTCGCTCGAATTATATCGCATTTGATAAAGCCCGAATTACTCCATGCTCAACTAAACCTTGGCCTCAAGTCAGTCTACGCTCAGCCTCCCCGGAAACAACATCACAACAAAATAAGATAAGAAACAAGAAAGCGTGAATCCAAAAGCATATAGCAAAAGGTAACCATCCCATTACAATTGATTGAGCCTCAGCATGAACCCACATCTCATATAACTCCCGCGATACATTCGGTCCGGCGGAAGCTTGAAAAGTAGACGGTTGGGCCAGCTATTCCGTCTCGGCCTTTAGGAGGACGATATGATCACCTAACCCAGACAACTCCACCTCTAAATTCCCAACCTGCTCCTCCAACCTCGCCACTTTAAGAGCTGATGTCTCCGCCTCACTGGCTCGCTCAGCGCAGGGTACCCGCCAAAGTCACCGCCTCCGCCACTGAGGCCATCCTAGCCCTCTCAGCCAGATCTAACTCCCGTACCCTAGCACTCAGCTCAGCCCTCAAGTCGGCGATCCTCGCCTCACTTTGCTCGAGCTTGACCTTCAAGGACGCCACCCGCGCCTGGAAATCTACATTCTCGGACACTATCCCTTTGCTCAGTTCAAGCTCATCTTCCTTGGACTTCAGCGTCTCCTCCAACACGTTGCATCGGCTAATAGCCTTCATAAGCTCCTCGTCCTTCTCTTTCAGCTCTTCATCCTTCCTCCCAATCTCATCACGCAACTCCTGGAACCCCGTCCTCACCAACACTCCTGACCACCTTCCGATACTTAGAGCGATACTCCCTACACTTAGACTTAAACCATCTATAGAGAGCAACCCTCTCCTCATCTCGTCGGTCGCGCTCAATCTCCAGGATGAGAGTCTGGTAAGCAAAAAGAGACAAGTTAGCCAAAGTAAAATGATATCAATGGAACACACAAAAGAAAACCCAGAAGAGAAGAAGTGGGAACTCACCCGCAAGTCCATGCCCGATATGCCTAGAGAAAGGTCGGTATCTTTCAGTGTCCGCAACGTCCTGTTCTCCGCCTCTGCACACAAGGGGACGAAAGATGGCGCCACACGCTTTGTGTCAACCAAAAGGTTGTAATCTATGGGGATGACTATGTGTCGATTAGGTCCTTCCATCCTTAAGTCCACACGAGTAACCCTCTCAGTGAAGGCACGTACCTCCTGGGGTTCGATGTCAGAACCGGAGTCGATGTCCCCTGTAGGGACATCACCATCTCTTATCGCCGCCAATGAAGAGCCACCTTCAACAACTCGCGTGAGCTCTTCGCCGCTACTATCTCCCTCGATCCCAGAAGGCCTTTCCTTTATAACGACACCTGTCGCAATAGCCGCCTCCACGGATGGAAATGACTCAGGCCCCGCCTCGAGAGCCACGACTCTTCCCGTTTCTTCAACAGCCACGGCTTTCCCAGTTTCCACCCTTGCCTCTTTCTCGGTGACGATTCCTCGCCATGATATGACTCATCGACAAGAAGGAGAATCTACTGAGACGGGACCTCGTCGGTGATAGCAACGTCTAAAGAGGCAGGCTCCCCTACCCGTGGAGTCTGAGCATGACCTCATACAGACTCGACTAAAAAGAACTCCATCGCGGCCGAGGTCACTTTCTTACGAAAGGCGAGAGCAGGTACGTTCGCTTTTTTAGAAACTCACCGACCTGACACCAGTGGGAAATTAAGTCAGAAAATGATAAAGGACAAAGCCAAGCCGGAGAATAAGAATACTTATGAGATGAGGTCCTAGGCCCGTAACGCTTATGAAAAGATGCCCAATCGCGAATTCCCACGGTATGGGGAAACACGCGAGTTACCCAATCCTTTATATCCAAGACGAGAGAAGGAGAATGCCTCACGACTGAAAATAAGGAAACAATGAATGAGTCAAAGACCGAAGAGAAAAGAAAAAGCGAAGAAAGAATAGCGGATGGTACAAGGAAATACTTACGACTGTAATTCTACTTCTCAGGAAACCCAGTCGGGTCTGCCACTATGTGCTCGGTTCTAACAAAGAAATATTTGCGCCAAAATAGCTGACTCACTTTATCGTCCATCCCAGCTACCAATCCCTTCGTTCCACGATGTCGTAAATGTATCAAAGTACCTCTAAATAAGGTAGGCGAGAATATGTGTTGTAAATGGCGGAGGTCGACCTCGCAAACAGCCATTTCTGCATATTTAGCCAGCATCAGGAAGACCTTATACAAGTAAGGAGAGAGTTATGTCGGAAAAAATGCCATAGAAGCGGCAGAATTCCTCGGCTAACCGAGGGAGAGTAAAGGTGTAGCCGATCACGAATGGATAAGAGTAAAAAGCACAGAACCCTGGTCGATAAACCTGAACTATGTCGCCCTCCGCATGGATGATATCGACGTGAGGAGGGATGGGGTATTTAGACCGCATGTCAGCCAACTCAGTTGGCCTCGACTAGGAAAGCTCACGTACAGGAGCGGGAACAGGTTCTTTAGGAAAATCATTCCTAACCGTAGGATTTTTAGGCACCACCTCTTAAACAGTGGGGAAGCTGTCATATTCTTCAACCGAGGCCTCCTCACCAGTACGATGAATGGCCACCGATAAATGGGTGGCATCAAAAACTTCATCATGACTGTGAGGGGAAGTCGACATACCGACAGTGTGATATATACGCAACAAGATAAGAGAGAGGGGCTAGTGACCGGGAAAGATATTGTAAATCGGAGGTGAAGATATCACAAGAAAAGGAGGAGAAGCTCACAGAGAAAATATGCGCTTGAGAAGAAGGAAATAGTGAAAGTTTCAAATGAGAAACCCCTCTCCCCTATTTATAGGGTTGTGTGGCGTCAAAATCGAGGCCAAAAAGCCATCAATGGCACCAAAATCGAAGCACCAACAGTACAGACCCTGCATCGGGAAGACGCGTAATGATGACGCGCGTGACGCTGACGACACCTAATGTCACCTACACCAATCGCAACCTTGCTGGAAACCAATAACCCGACTTCAACCAATCCAACCGCCACGACCAAATTTCTCTCATAACGAGCACGGTGAGATCTGCTCATCGAGGACGTTGGAGGTCACGACCTCAAAAAGCGGAGGGACTAACTGTATTGGTCGAAATTTGGATTGGACTTAATATCCTAGTTGGTCGTGGTCAAAGTCTAAGCCGACCACGGTTTAATGACGAAGAGTCCCTCTCAAGAGAAGCCGACGTTTTGGTCGAATAGAGGTATTAGACAGCAACGGTAAGATAGGTTTAGGGCAGGAAGAGAGAATATTCCATTAGAATATTCCTTCGCTTGTACTTTTTTAGGGTTTCTAAAGAATGTTCCCTATATATAGGAAGAGAAAACGAGAAAAAGGGATCTTGAACCTTCTAAAATAAATACGTTTGTAAAGTTGACTATTGAGAATATACAAAACTTTTCTTTTCAATTTATTCTTGAGTTCGAGAATATCTTTTCATCTACAAGATCCAAGAATCTTGTATTCATCCATGTTTGCTATTATCCACATTGCTGGCAAATGGCAGATTGGCCCTAGTCATTCATCATTGGGGTGATATATTTTTCTTTTGTTACATTTACTGCCATTGCATGAAGTTAATCCACACATATCTTTGAGCATTCATTAGTAATCGTCATACGCGTTTCGCTTGCATTTACTATTGCAGCACATAGGCCTCTCTCAATCACCATTAAACTTGCAGATCTAAATATCATTAAGTTTAACTAGGATTAACCCTTCATCTCATTTATCAATTTGTTTAAAGAAAAGATTAATACTTTTTTGACAAAACAGCTTTATCGAAAAAATTTACTAAATATATGTACTAATATTGTACGAAAAAATGGATAAGTAGGAAAAAAATGACCTCACTTGACATAAATTGTATCTTGGTGTTTTAGTTATGTGCTTGATTTTGCTCTAAGAGGTCAAAGGTTCAAACCTCAACTAGCATATTTTTCTTTTGCAAATATTTGAGAGAGCCTTTGTGGTTAAAAATTGTGATGAAGTAGAATTGAACTCAAGACCTTTTCTAACTTAAGACTCAATAAAATCAATAAACTAAGGCTATTTCCTGTCTAAAAGTATAGTACTCATATTTATATTCCAGTTCTTCTATAAATTTCGACACCGCTTATAAAAATTCTCCTGGTCACAAGAAACACCTTCTCAAATGCAGCAATCTTTGCCAACCCAAGAAGCCAATCGGTCAGAGGGATCTGTGAGACTTTGCTTGACTCTTAAAATAGAGTTTTCCTCTCACTCTCAACACATCTTACTTTGCCTTCGCTAGTGTTTGTGTGAGGTAAAGTTGCATTTTTAGTGGATTAAGTCCCTCTTGCCCCATAATAGAGGATTAATCGAAAATGTACCAAGTTGTTCATCGCTTATATTGACTAGGCACTAGACTAATACAAATACAAGTCGACTTTCATAATCATAATCTAGATTTGTAGTGACACTTAGTGAATGAATAAATGAGATAAATCCAGTAGTAAAGTCTTTAATTTGATTTTCGAATATATATATTCTAAACCTAAAAGGGAAGTACTATACTCCTATGATGTAATTTGGTCTTTTAAATGGTTTATCAGGCAAGGATATTGTAAAATTCAAAATCTGTGTCAACGAGATTTAGCATGAAGTGGTATTACAGAAAGTGGTGTGTCTGAGGTCGACTAACAAATAGTGGGGCTCATAGTCGGGCAGTCAATGACGGCCGAGGTCAAGTATCAAAGGCAGTATCAACAACTAGTTTTTGTAATAGGATATTTAGGGGAATATTCCATTGAATATTCTCTGTACTTTCACTTTTAGGGTTGACTAGGGGTATGTCCTATACAAATAGAAAAGGAGATAAGGGGAAACGCATGTAATATTTATTTGATCAGAACACTTTTTGAGAAGAAGACACCCTCTCTAGAAAAGATATAAATGTTGCCTTTTCATTAAGATTCTATCATCCATTGTTCAATATTTTTCCATCATATCCGAGAATATATCCAACATTCTAGGATTTGTCTGTCATTCATCAATGTTAGAAAGGAGAACCATCCACCTCATTCAATATTCATTTAGTGTTATTTACTACTTGATATTTATCTCTCATTACTCAAACTATTTGGAATATTAAATGTACACTGCATTTAATGCCCCATCAACATTGTTCTACGTTATTTGTGTTACTTGATTATAAATCTAAGATATTATCATTAACTAGGTTTAACCGCTCATTATATAAAAATAATTTGTTTAGCCCAAGATTTACATTTTTAGTCAAACTATTTGGCGTTGTCTGTGGGGATTTCCTAGTTAAAATTTTAATTTCTTCTAGATCTATAACTAGAACAATTCACAAGAAAAAAAACAGAAGCAAAACTCCTATTTCATTGTACACACAGATCTGACATGGTAGGTATTGAGAAGAAAGAATAAAGGCAGTGTCCGATCTCACTACCAACCTCTTGAACACCATCAATGAGTTTTATGAAGCAGAAGGCGAAGATATAATGCCTAACTCCTCTCCCAGGCGAGGTGGGTCGCCCCTCTCTCACGACAATATCACAACATCCCACGGTAAAGGAGCTTCCACATCCATGACGGAAGAGGCACCGCCAGCAGTGAAAAAACTACTTGAGGCTTGGCTGACAAACACGTTGACCAGCATCCTCGACAAGCCCGCCTAGGAGGCAGCTAGAGAAAACGCAAGGACTTGCATTACACCAACAACGGCCGAACAATACGTCCCTCTCCCTCCAGTAACAGGTATCACTCGCAGTCTTAATAATTCAGGTGACGGAAAAATACCGGGTGATCATGCCCAACTACGCCTTATAAAAAGGACTAATCGGTCGTTATAAATATAATCTGGTTTACAAGTCCGGAGTCGAATCCAACAGAGAACTAAGGCTTAACTCTAATTGTTTATTATCACTAAAAAGACAAGCTCGAACAATTCCTAAGTTATAAATATTAAGATTCTTATGTCTAACTAATTAACTAGCAAATTAAAGTAGAAAATTAATAACTAGAGATACTAAGGTTTTGCGAAAAGATTAAGGAAAGATCTAGAGTTACGATTTCCCCTATTGTCGAAATCTCCCCCGTTATGTTTCCTAAAAACTCGCCTAAGTATTCTCTACCGATCGTGAGCACTTTGTGTGTCGTAGCTCGCTCTCGATCAACTACCACAATTTACTAGACATATTCTCTCGAACTACGCTAGCTGGCACTAATTCACCGCTCACTATGAACACACCAAGGTTTCATTATCTCTAATCCCGCCTTTACACCCTCCATATTGATCTCTCACATGCGTTAGGAGTGATGTTGTTTAAAAACCACCTAAATGTGTACTCTCTCTCGAGCAATATACACCCTAAATAGACACAGTTAATTGAGAGCTCTTCAATCAACAACAACAAAAATAAAGTTGAACGAGTAGAGAAAAATCAAAGGCAAATATATATTAAACGTAGTAGAAAATCATCCTCCAATAGGTTCCGTCAAAACCTAGATTAGAAAGTTTAGCTACTCATAACCATACTAACAATCATGATAATAATTGAAAGCATTAAAATACATATTAAGGAAGAATGAAAGAGAAAACTTTTGTGATTCGCCGCCTCCAAGTTTTCTCGTAGCCTTCTTGCCTCTCCAATAATGTCTCTCTCCTAATAAATAGGTTTAGAACCCCTTTTATACATGTTGGGGGCGTGTAGGGTTGAAACTACCAATCAGGACGCCAAAAGCCTGGGGCCAATCAGGACGCCGAAATTTTCCACTATTCTACCTTTGGCATTTTGGTTGGTGCCTGACACCAACTCATACTCCCTCCAAATTCTTCTGTTTTTACTTCACTTTGCATGCAAGTGTGCCAAATCACTTCAAATTGAATCCTACACATATAAACACCATTATTAAGCTCGAGTCACAAATATTTACACCAACGTTAACAAGATTGAGTTATAATGTAAGTCAAATTACATGCAAAAGCATGGATTTTTGGCCTAACATCACCGGGTGCCTAAAAACTCTTGCAAAAAGAGATGTTGGTCAGTTCGTTGAGCAACCCTAAAGTGATGAAGCTGCCCCACATGAAAGAGACATGTGTCGCAACAACCGGCTGAACTACTCTGACTGGATGAGCTATTGGAGTCTGATACTGGGAAGCCATCTGCTCTGGAGAGTGAGTAGCAGGAGTCTAGGCTCCTCCTCCAGCCTGAGAGACGGCTGGTACCATGGGAAATATTCCAGTCTAGGTCACACTTTCCATAAGGCTCATCAAACGGACCAAAGCGTCCAGAAGCAGTGGGTGGCAATGAATGCCTCTGAAACCTGAGCTAGCCCGACATGATTAGTCTGGGCTGGAACCTCCTCGTCAAACTCTACTTGAGGATCCACTGCTGAGGCTGCTGCTCGGGCTCTAGGCTGAGCCCTTCCCTTACCTTGGCCTCGACCTCTGCCCCTCGTAGGAGCTGCCACTGGGAGCTCTGACTACTGATCGACGGAAGATGCGGTACGTGTTCTCGCCATCTGTGAGAGAATAAGAGTAGAAGAGTTCAATTAGCATTGAGAGAACAAAATCGCATGACAGAGAAGAATAGAAGTGAAATTTGTCCCTAAACTTCATAGCATCTGGGAGATAAGTACAGACGTCTCTGTACAGATCCCCCAGACTCTACTAAGCTCACTCGTGAATTGTGAGACTTAGGAAACCTAGTGCTCTGATACCAACTTGTCACGATCCCGAATTCCCACCTTCGGGACCGTGATGGCACCTAACATTTCACTTGCTAGGCAAGCCAACGTTATAAAATGATTAAGTCAATCCTTATTAAATTCAATAAATAACAACAAAAGAGTTAAAAGGGAATAAAACGAGTGCGAAATAATATAAAAGCTTTAATATGTACTACAACCCAAATCTGGAGTCACAATTCACGAACTACTACGATTTACTACAAATAGAGTCTGAAAGGAAATACCCTGTTTTGAAAGGAAAGAAATAGTAAAGCAAAGTGTCTAGAAAGGGACTCCAGGGTCTACGGATACCGGCAGATCTACCTTGGGTCTCCTGTCAAATGAATCCGGCAGCTAACCTCACGATCAGCTCAGGCCGACACCAAAATCTGCACAAGAAGTGCAGAGTGTAGTATGAGTACAACCGACCCTATGTACTCGTAAGTGCCGAGCCTAACCTCGACAAAGTAGTGACGAGGCTAAGGCGGGTCACTCACACTACGGCTTGTACGCTATATATATATAATAAAGGCAAAAAAGGAAATGCAGAATAAAATAAAGCAGTAAATTGCAAGAAATAACTACAACTCCAGGAAATAAGCCAACATCATTCAGAATTTACCAATCCTTAAGTGCAAAAGAGAATACCGTAAAGCTAATACAACTCAGGGAAACATAAACACGTAGGTTGTTGCGGCGCGCAACTCGCCCGCCATACATCTCATATTCCTCCCTTATTTCCTCATAATAACATAAATAATAATTAAAATATGTAAAAATATTGCGGCGCGCAATCCGATTCCACCATATCACAATGTCAAAATCATAGTTCACCCTTATACCACCTCAACAATCCACCCTTATTACACCTAACTTGTTCCCACCGTACAGTATAGATTCACCCTTATTCTACCTCAACATCTCTCCATTATTTCATCTGTTGCGGCGTGCAACCCGATCCCACTATATCAATATCAAGTACTCATTACGCACAGTAAATTCACAATTCAAATCACAAAAAACTCTTCAAAAATTCCTAAACATCAAACCGAAATAAATAGGAAACTTGTACACCATGAAAGTTCACATAAATAGTACTACATAGCGAAACCAGCTCAGGATTGACAACTAAAAGGTACAGATAAACTAGCTTAAGCAAATAGTAGGATATTATGAAACTATGGAAAGAACTAACATCATGAACATGAGGAAACAATTACTAACAAGTAGTAATTAGGCATGGGAATACAATTAGAGCGTGTAACAATTAGTACGGAGAAAGAGATAAAGTAGGAAAAGCGGGAAAACAGGAAAAACAGATAATTTGGTGGCGTATAAGTACTCATCACCTCACATATACGCCGCTCACATGAAATTCACATAGCAAATAGTTCGAGGGTTCCTAATTCCCTCAAATCAAGGTTAGACACAACACTTACATCGCACCAAAGACTACTCACTGCTCAACCACAGCTTTGCCTCTCAAACAAGCCTCCAGACCAATAGAATCTAGCAAATTACCAACCAAACTATTCAAATTAAGCGTTAGGAACTACCCACAATTGCAAGAATTCAATTTAGGCCATTTTTTAAAAGTCAACAAAAGTCAGCACCCGGGCTCGCTTGGTCCAAACCCGAAATTTGGACCAAAACCCAATTACCCATTCACCTCCGAGCCCGGTTATGTGATTTGTTTTGGAATTCGACCTCAATTTGAGGTTTAAATCCCCAATTTACCAAATCCCTAATTTCTACCCAAACCCCCCCAATTTCACCATGAAAACTCTAGATTTTAGGTTAAAACTTGTGAAATATAGTGAAAGATTGAAAGAAAATAGGTTAGAATCACTTACCAATGATTTGGGGAAGAAAGAGTCTTGGAAAAATCGCCTCTAAGGTTTTAGATTTTGAAAATTTGAAGAATGAACCAAAAATCCCGTCTAAGTCATATTTTGTTCGGTTGCATTTGCAACCTGGGCTTCGCAAATGCGAAGCCCGCAAATGCGAAACTCCCTATTTTCTGTTGCCTTCGCAAATGCAGAATCTGAGGATCGCAAATGCGACCCATCTCTTCGCAAATGCGAAGGTCCACCCCCCAGCCCACTGCTCGCAAATGTGATGGTCTCCTCGCAAATGCGAAATCTACAGATCTGATGCACCAGCTATGATTTTCTAAGTTCAAACCATTCTGTAGCCTATCTAAAACGCACCCGAGCCCTCGGGGCTTCAACCAAAACATGCACACAAATCCTAAACATCATATGAACTCGTTCACGTGATCAAAACACCAAAATAACGCCTAGAACTACGAAACGGACACCAAATCAAAGGAAATTTTCGAGAAAGCTTTAAAACTTCTATTTTCACAACCGAATGTCCGAATCACGTCAAATCAACTCCATTTCTCACCAAATTCGACATACAAGTCATAAATATCATAGTGGACCTTTACCGAATTCCAAAAATAAAATATGGACCCAGTATCAATAAAACCAAACCTCAGTCGATTCTTAAAACTCATAAAACATTCAAACTTTCAATTTTCAACAAAAATCAATAACTCGAGCTAGGGACCTCTGAATTCGATTCCGGGCATACGCCCAGGTTTCAAATTACGATACGGACCCACCAAGACCGTGAAAACACGAATCTGGATTCGTTTGCTCAAAACGTTGACCGAAGTCAACTCTAATGAATTTCTAAGGCAAAATTCTCATTTTTATCAGTTTTTAACATATAAGCCTTCGGAAGAACACTGGGACTGCAGACGCAAATCGAGAAAGGCTAAAATGAGGTTGTTGAGACCTCGAAACACAGAATTAGGTTCCAAAATATAAGATGACTTATCATGTCATCGCACAAGAGAATCCAATTTAATTATTTTTTAAATTCATCATATGAGTAAAATTCTTGTTCAAGTTAAAAAAATATTAAGGTACATAAATTTATTCCATAAAAGAGTGTTAGAATACAAAGTAAAAATGTTGGTATATTATTAAGAAGCAAAATGTTGTACAAGTGTCTGAAGAAGCACAATCAAAACTAAATCCTAAAAAATAACAAGCTTTCAAGACTATATTATAATGAGTCGACTCTGCTATAACAGGATTATTCTTTCTAGATGCCTCCGGCGGAATCGAAATAATATTTCTATGTTATGCATTACTTGCAAATATCATATCAAGAGGCATGGCACTATTAGCAATAATATCAAGTGGTGTACCAACAATGATTTTATTTTAAGACCACCCATTTTAGATTTGATATACCTCTTCAAATACAACAACAACAACAACAACAACTACTACTACTACTACTACTACTACTACTACTACTACTACTACTGCTACTACTACCCAGTAAAATCCCACAAAGTCGGGTCTGGGGAGGGTAATGCGTACGCAGACCTTACCCCTACCCAGATAGGGCAGAGAGATTGTTTTCAATAGACACTCGGCTCAGGAATACGTAAATAAAAATAAGAAAAGACAATTCATTAGTACCTTCAGCATAAAACAGGAAAATACAGCTCATTAGTAACTACAGCAGAAACCGTAGGAATAGTAACAGAAGCATAAAAACCAAAAGATAAATGACTTTTTAATAACAATAGCCAGTATCTAAGGCTCGGGGATAAGATAAACAACAAGGATAGTGTGGACTCAACGTAAACCGCAAGCCCTCTAAGATCAACCCTATCCAACCCTGCCTCACCCCGAGAATGAAGTAGGAAAAGCTCAACTACCCCCTAGCCGACAACCCTGATGCTTGACCTCCAGACCTTCCTATCAAGGTCCATGTCCTTGGAAATTTGCAGTCGAGTGATGTCCTGCCTGATCACTTCTCCCCAATACTTCTTAGGACGCCCTCTACCTCTTCTCGTCCCCACCACAGCCAGCCGCTCACACCTCCTCACCGGGGCATCAAGGCTTCTCCTCCGCATGTGCCCGAACCATTTGAGCCTTGCTTCCCACATCTTATCATCCAAAGGGGCCACACCCACCTTCTCCCGGATATCTTCATTCCTAATCTTGTCTATCCTAGTGTGCCCGCACATCCACCTCAGCATCCTCATCTCTGCTACCTTCATCCTCTGAATATGGGAGTTCTTGACCGGCCAACACTCTGCCCCATAAAACATGGCCGGTCTAACCACGGCTCTATAAAACTTACCTTTGAGTATCGGTGGCACTTTCTTGTCACACAAGACTCCAGATGCAAGCCTTCATTTCGTCCATCCCGCCTCTATACGGTGAGTGACGTCCTCGTCAATCTCTTCGTCCCCCTGGATCACCGACCCAAGGTACTTGAAGCTATCCCTCTTGGGGATGACCTGTGATCCAAGCCTCACGTCCCTGCCTACTTCCCCCGACTCAGCGCTAAACTTGCACTCCAGGTACTCTGTCTTAGACCTGCTCAATTTGAAACCCTTAGACTCGAGGGTCTGTCTCCAAACTTCCAGCCTCTCGTTAACACCGACCCTCGTCTCATCAATTAGAACTATGTCATCAGCAAATAACATACACCATGGCACATCCCCTTGAATATGATGTGGCAGCGCATCCATCACCAAGGAAAATAAGAACGGGCTAAGCTTAGAGCCTTAGTGTAACCCCATAACAACCGGGAAATGCTCTGAGTCACCTCCCACAGTCCTAAGATTAGTCTTAGCTCCATCATACATGTCCTTGATCACTCTTATGTAGGCAACCGGCACGCCCTTTGCCTCAAGACATCTCCAGAGCACCTCTCTAGGGACCTTGTCATACGCTTTCTCCAAGTCAATAAACACCGTGTGCAGGTCCTTATTCTTATCCATGTACTGTTCCGCCAACCTCCTAATAAGGTGGATATCATCCGTAGTGGAGCGAACCAACATGAACCCGAACTGATTGTCGGATATATATGTCGTCCTCCTCACCCTCACCTCAACCACCCTCTCCCAGAGTTTCATGGTGTGGCTTAGTAACTTAATACCCCTATAGTTGTTACAACACTGGATATCACCTTTTTTCTTGTACAACAGTACCAGTGTACTCCACCTCCACTCATACGACATCCTCTTAGACCTAAAAATTACATTGAACAACCCAGTCAGCCACTCCAATCCTGCTCTACCCACACACTTCAAAAACTCAACCAAAATTTCGTCTGGCCCGGTCGCTCTACCCCTACTCATCTTATGCAAAGCCCCCACGACCTCTTCCACCTTAATGCGCCTGCAATACCCAAAATCTTGGAGACTATCTGAATGCCCTAAATCCCCTAGAACTATATCCCGGTCCCCCCCTCGTTTAGAAGACCACGGAAGTACGTCTTCCATCTCTGCTTAATTTGAGACTCTTCCATCAAAACTCTACCATCCTCGTCTTTGATGCACCTTACTTGGTCCAGATCCAGAGCTTTCCTCTCCCTCACTTTAGCCAGCCTAAATAGCTTCCTGTCCCTGCCTTTTTCCCCCAGTTCCTCGTACAGACGACCAAACGCTGCATTCTTAGCCTCCGTGACCGCTAGCTTTGCCTCCTTCCTCGCCACCTTGTACCTCTTTTTATTTTCTCTCATCTCCTCCTCGCTTGAGCTCCCTGCCAACTTTGCATACGCTACCTTCTTCGCCTCCACTTTACCTTGGACTACATCATTCCACCACCAGTCGCCTTGTTGCCTGCCAGAATAACCCTTCGATATCCCTAGCACTTCTCTCGCCGCCTCCCTCACATAGTTCACCGTCGTTGACCACATAGAGCTCGTGTCCCCACTACTCCTCCAAGCTCCAATAGCGGATAACCTCTCCTCCAACTCCTGGGGTTTATCCTTAGTTAAAACTCCCTATCTAATGCTCGGTCAGCCACGAGCATACCTCATCTTCCTCTTTATCGTAATGCTGACGTCCATCATTAAGAGCCTATGCTGAGTCACGAGGGACTCTCCCGAGATGACCTTGCAATCCTTGCACAACCCTCTATCATACCTTCTGAGAAGAAGGTAGTCAATCTGAGTCTTCACCGCCGAACTTTGGAAAGTAACCAGATGCTCCTCCCTCTTCAGAAAAGTCGAGTTTGCAATCACCATCTCGAAAGTCTTGGCGAAATCTAGCAGCGAAGTACCTCCTCTGTTCCTCTCCCCAAGGCCAAAGCCACCATGCACCTCACCGTAGCTACCAGCGGCCGACCCAATATGGCCATTAAAATCCCCTCTAATAAATAACCTTTCAGTAGGAGGAATCCTACGCACAATCTCGTCCAAAACCTCCCAGAAGCGCCTCTTAACCTCCTCATCCAAGCCCGTTTGCGGCGCGTAAGAGCTAATTACATTGAGGGTGCACTCACCAATCACCAACTTAATAAATATCAGCCTATCATTCACTCGCCCCAACCTCAACCACAGACTCTCTAAGATCTCTATCCACCAAGATACCCACTTCATTCTTACCCCTAATGACCCCAGAGTACCACAACTTAAACCCGTCCACATTCCTTGCCTTCGACCCTACCCACCTAGTCTCCTAGACACAAGCTATATTGACCCTCCTCTTCCGGAGAACCTTCGCCAACTCAATAGACTTACCCGTCAGCGTGCCTATGTTCCACGACCCGATCCTCAATCGACGAGCTACCTCTTCAAATAACCATCACAAATATATCAAAGCAGAGAAATGATGCTAAACTTATAAGGAAAACAAAATTGATGATATGGGATGAAGCACTTATGTCTAAGTGTCAAACGATCAAAAATTGCCCTGAGTTCTAGAGATATATTGGATATTAATGAACCGTTTGATAAAAAATTGATGAAGGTAATTTATGTCAAGTACTAACAGTAGTTCCAAAATCGACAAAAGAAGAGATTGTAAAAGCTAGCTTGGCAAAGTTATACTTCTGACCTCAAATGAGAAAGACTCAACTAACAAGAAATATAAAGTAAGAACAGATCCAGTATTCAGTGTCTTCTTGCTTCGTGGAAAACGAAGAAGAACATCCCATAAAAGATGATTTAAGTTTTCCTGAACACTTGGTTATCAATTTCAATGGTAATAGTATTGCATTTAATAAGAGAAATATTTGTATCATTAGATTAAAACGCAATTTGTGCAAATCGCATGATAGAATTAAAAAGATATCTTAGCTAGTAGAAATGAATATGTTGATCGACCAAATAAAAGGTTGATTTCAAACTCAGCAAAAAATGATACCAATAATTACTACCAAGAAGAATACTTAAATACTTTAATACCAAATGGCCTTCTACTATACATGTTTGTTGTCAAGTTTATTATTTCTTACATATGTTAGTGTCACCGTGTATATAATAGACTACGTTAAAATTGATTTTCCATTGTATATATGTTGATTTTGAAGAAAAAAATTGCATGTCATGCTACTGAAAAACTTAAATACGCCAAATAGCTTATGTAATAGCATACAAATGGTATATAGAAATTTTGACTATAACGTCATACATGCAAAAATTATGATGTTGGTCAATGTGCTTCTAAGTATATTCTTATCCCTGAATTCAACTTTCGTCTTTCGAAACTAAGGAATATCCTTTTAAATTTGTGTGAAAATAATTTTTAGTATGTTTATGTTTTGCAAATATAATAAATAAAGCACAAGGACAAACATCCTAAATATTGGGCTATATTTACGGCAATATGTTTTCTTGCATGAATCAAGAGGGATATCAAGAACGACAACAAAAGTTCTGGATAAGGCAGAGCAACCAAAGCATTAGGAGGAAACATACACCAAAAAAATTGTCCACAAAGAAGTGTTGGTTAAGATACCATCATTTTAAAAACTTTTAAACTATAACACATAATTATCTAACTAACATGACAAAATTAATCATTTGTGTAAGTTTGATGATGTCCTTTTATTTTAAATTCATGCATTATGCTAATGTGATACAATATTTTCCGGCATTTAGATGATTGTTCTATTATTATACATAAAATTTCTCTAATTAATCAAATTTTATTGTTCCTCGTATAAATAAATATTTAAATCATCACGTGTCATTATTAACATAACACGCACCTTAATATCCTAATTACTCAGCTTAACAAAGTATGTCTACTTTTTTCGCTCCTTTCCCCCTACAGCAGTGTAATTTGATCCTTTTTCACAATATCCATAATTGCCTATTTAAGCAGCAAGAAAAAGGACAGTGACTTGAACTTTTTGGAAATAAACCTCACCAGTAAACTCACAGGCGAAGAATGACAACTTGAATGGCTACAATTGGAGACAGAATATCTCTTAGACTTGACCCCATATTGCCTTTTTCTCTTTTTTTCTCTTTTTTCCCTTATGATCAAGAAAGATGGAATATTGCTCATCTCTGTACAACAAAAATACTGTAATTGGAACTTCAGCTTTCTTTCCAACAACTCCTGAGAATATTTACTCCCACACTTTTCCATCAACCTCTTCTTTTCGTTCAACTTCTACACACCACTTTGCTTCCCTTTCTTCTTCTTCGAAAGCCAAAAGTTATGGTCAGAATTATTGTAATGAAGAACCCCTCAATGCTTCTTTGGCATATGATATTCTTGGTGTTGCTCCTAACTGCTCTGCTCATGAGCTGAAATCTGCTTTCCGAAATAAGGTACTACAATTTTTGCATTTTTGGATAAACTATTCAAGAATCCGTGTCTGTTGTCCTGTTTTTTCTTTTGATTTCTGATTTTTTTTTTTTGTCTTTTTACCTTTTAGAACTGCTAATGCTGATTATTTTTGTTTGGTTTAATAATTGGTGGACACAGGTTAAGAAGTTTCATCCTGATGTAAGGAGAGATGGGGATAGTTCAGATAAAATGATTCGGCGAGTCATTCAAGCCTATGAGGTAAACAGATAATCCAATTTGGTCTCATGCTTTTTACTCAATATTCTAGTTAGCTTTGAGTTGTAGAACATGCAGAAAATCCGAAGTATAAGCAAGAATTTTATTATGATTTCAAGTGAGTAATATGCAGCAGTAAGATAGTCCTTTAGTACCAGTATTTTCAGGTTCTTTAATAAACTGGTTTAATGAAAATCAAATTAGGATATTCTGTCCTTAGTTATACTTTTTCGTTCCAAAGTCAGGACTGTTTCAGAATATAATATAAGGCCTATTAGGTTTATAGAGGAAATGCCAAATCAAAATGCTTTATTTTGGTTGCTAAAAATTTTCTTTCTTAAATGATAGCTGACTCCTATCGTTTGAAATGAAAGCAGATGTTGTCCAACTTCACCAAGTCAGAGATCATTGAAAGGTAAATTGTGGCTTTAAGTTTATAATCTTATTGAATCGAAATCCTGAAATTCCATTCAGTTGAAATGTCACAACCCAATCTAGTGATAATTGTTTCTCTCGCTTTGATTATTCTATTACCTTATCTCCCTATCTTGCGGTTGTTACTACTTGTTGTTTCTACCCCTTTTTATTTTCTTTGAGCCGGGGTATATCGGGAACAACATCTCTAGCTTCACAAAGTTAGGGGTAAGGTTTGCGACCCCACTTGGTACCAGAGGCGGACCCATGTGTATGGGTGAGGGGTCACCCGACCCCCTAAACTTGGCCAAAATCCTGTATATATATACGTATATACCTTGAAAATGGTTAATTTAAAGCAGTTGGCGCCCTAAACACTAAAAGCATTTAGGGAGCACCGGTTGAGCAGAATATTGTGCCCCCGTCGCGTAAAAATTCTGGGTCCGCCTTTGCTTGGTACCGGGTAAGTTGTTGTTGTATTCACTGTTTGAGTTCCACAGGGAATGCTTGGATCCATTTGATCAACCAGAATGTGAAGCATTTGATCTCTTTGTTAACGAGACAGTTTGCATTGGAAAAGGTAACAATTTCAAAAGAGCTGTTGTAGCCTGCAAGTGATTCTTCCTGTAGACTGTCTTTTGGAAGCACATTCACTTAGGTGTCAGAATGATACGATGTAGCATTTGCATACTTCCTGTCTTCCTGATCTCTTTCTTCCACGATATTTGCAGGTTGTCCGTTTTCATGTGTGAAGAAAGCGCCTCATGCATTCACTTTTTCCACTTTAACAGGAACTGCACGCGCTACTTCTCAAGGTCATATAGTAGTAATTACCGAACTCCTTGTTACTATCATCAGAAGGTTTTGTCTTGTTCGTTTTATCTAGCTAGTGAACCAAAAATTGTACACATTCAGGACATGGTGAAGATTATCAAGTCCAGCTTGCAGTTGGTCAATGCCCCAGGAGTTGCATACATTATGTTACACCTTCTCAAAGAATAATTCTTGAAGAGCTACTTGGCAGGTATTTCTACTGCTCGACTCAATGTTCATCTTGCTTTTGTAAACAATGGAAGAAGGCAAACTTTCCAACGAGAAGAATCCCAAAACGAAAAGAAGTTTATAGATTTGTTTACATGGGATAGCATCTGTATGTTATAACATTGTTCTTTTCGTGGCTTCAAGCCGTTGGAACTTGGAATTGTATTTTAATTTTTTTTCTTTTTTTGCTGCTGCTGCTGTTCCTGTCCTTTTCTTTTTATCATTAATTTTGTGAGGTTTTCTATTTTGTAGCATCATGAGCACACCTTATGATACATCAGCAGAAGCAGACTTGCTTTATTCACTAATTGTAAAAGCCCGATTTGAGAACAATCGCTACCAAAAGCCCAAGAAGCAACCTAAGGCCTCAACCAAACATGTAGACTGGTTCTAAATCATGAAAATCCTCCTAGGAGACCACCTTGTGTGGAAAAACTTGCAAGTTGAACAGAGACTACCACCTCAAACGCTATACAATGTTGAAGTTATCACATGGACCATAGGAGAAATGTTATTTAAGTCGCAGACTGTCAACCTTATGCTATGTTACCAAAGTCCTTAAAATGGTCTGCACTCTGCAGCATATGAGATGCTGGGATACACACCAAGCGTCGGGGAAAAGCAGCTGCAACTGACTGAATATTGGGTGATATGATATCGATGTACAAGTGGAACATTACAGATTGTACTAGGAAAATTCACTTTGTTACATAAAATATTCATACACTGTCAATGTATTTTAAACTACTGTACCAGGTAACCTGCTTTATTTTTTAGTTTACTAATCCCACCTTTTATGGACGGTTACCTTGTAGTTGTCTTTAAGTGACCTCATAGTATAAAAATTTGATCAGTGTATAGAAGTTAAACTCTCTCCGGAAAACTACCAGCTTTATATAGCAAGAGAAATAGTATATTTTAACTCTGTCTGCAACTCGCTCCCACATTTGAACAGACCTCATAAGATCACACCATCATCAGATTCTCGTCTCAGAAGTTCTGAAGTAGCTTTCTCTTAGCACAAAACTCCAGTCCACTATGTAAAGTCATCTCAAATGAAACTCTTCCCAAGTAGACTAACATATTCCTCTGTTCTAACTAATGTTTCTTTTTCAATTTACTAGATGATTCAATTTACTAGATGATTAAATTTACTAGATGATTCAATTTTCTTTTTCAATTTACTAGACTAACATTATTTTAACTAATGATCAAATAGTTGAAGATTTTTCCAGATTACTGACCTTTCCACTAATAGCAATCCATCCAAGGATGATAGTTTTCTTGATATAGATTATTGTATAAAAATAGATACTGTGTAAGCATTAGCGTACCAAACTCATACGAAGCTTTTTAGGAGAAAGACAGTATTAGTCATCATATACTTGGTGCATAAGCTCCTTTTCAGGATTGCCATTTTCTCAATTTGGAGCTGTAGCTTCAAATCTTTATTTCCTTGGTTTCCATAGCTTTTATCTTCTGCGCAAAAGCATGCCATTTTCTTAAGCCTATGAGAATGTATGCAGTTAAACATTCGAGGTTCACGAAATGATAGATTGAACCTAGCCAAACTATACACTGAAAGTAAATTTCATCCGTCATAAAAACAATTATTATTTACATTATTGAGGAAGTACCTCATAAGTTCACAAATCAAATTATACAATCTTTAAAGTAATAGAAGGGATCGAAAAAGGGAAAAGTACTCTTTTTGTACCATCTTAACAAGGACATTAAGAAAATATCTTCAACAGAAAGAATCCCTCAAATTTTTCAAGCACAAACCATGATCACGCTCATTTACATTCCCTGAACTGAGAATTGCATTGATGTGGTTGAAGCTCGTGGTCTCTGTTTGAGTCCACTCATCATCATCTTCATCCCGTCAATCTTCTGTACAGATTTTTTACTCTTTAACGGTGAAGCTAACCTACTTGCCAATCTTGATGGCGAAAATGACCTCAATTTGGAGGGTGAAGAAGCTAGCTTGTTTGCCAATCTTGATGGAGAAAATGACCTTCTCAATTTGGCAGCTGTGGACATCTTTGGAGACCTCTTGCTCAAACTTGTTGCTCTAGTAGGAGAAGTTGAAAATTTTGGAGGACTCCTGATTTTCACTTGAAACTTTGAGGTTTTAGGCGGGGACTTCACCAAAAATTTAGTGCTCAAACTTGTTATTCTGGTAGGAGAAGAAACAGAAAGTTTTTGAGGGCTTCTGTTTTTCACTTGAAATGTTGAAGCCTTGAGTGGAGACTTCACCAAGAACTTATGGGGTGTTTGTCGATTTCTTGCAATCACCGGAGACTTTGTTTTGGTGAGTTTCTGCTGCTGTGAAGTTGGTGATGAATGGAACAATGGGTTTGGGAAAAGAACAGTCTTTTTCACCCATGGCATATTCCTAGGGGACACTCTATTTGCAATGTACTTGCAATCTTCTTTCTCACATTCCCTCTTCTGCACTGGAGAAACCTTGAAGTTTATTCTTGATTTTGCTCGTTGTTGTTTTGATGGTGTATCCGACTCAGACCTCATTGTTTGCAAAGTTACCTGTTTCTCTCTCTTTCTACGTGATCGGAGCTCAGAGTTTTCTGGGCTTGGCTTCTGATTTTTCCTGTGTGTGAGTGGAGTTTTAGGGTCTGGTTTTGTCCCCTTGGATCCTACTGCTTCCACTATTTCTCTAGCAAATTGACTTGCCTGTTTAATTTCAGCCACTGTCTCTCCCAGAAGCATTGCTGGTAATGACATTCGCCGCCATTCCCCTGCTCCTACCAAGTCACAAAATCATCAAAATTTTGCTTTAAATAACCAAGGGAGGGAAAAACACAAGTCAATAATGTATAAAAGACAGAAAGTTACCTGCATTTGTGGGCAATTTCCCTGGAGGAGATTTACGGGAAGTAGCATTCTTGATCCTTTGAATTAATACAGAGAATTGTGTTACACTAGTTAAGAAGGTAAAACAAAAAATCAGCTAGATTTGAATAAGTAGTTCTATATTCTGGGTACCTCAAAGATTCTTGTTTGCATCTGAGGCTAGTCTTCAAATAGCCTCTGGTGCTACGAGGGCTGAGAGTTACACCAGAAATAACCTTATTACCACCTGTAACTGTGTACTGAAGCTCTTGCAATCGAGCCATACACTTGTCCACCTTCAACCAAAATCACCTCACAAAATCAGCTAAAGTTTTGCAATTTTCAACACCTTTCTAGCATAAAGATGATCTTTTTAGTACTTCCAAAATTTCAGAAACAGCAAAGAGCCATGACTAAGATCAAATATTATGTGTCTGATATCCAAAATAATATTGGGGAAAGTCAATAAGAAAGACCCATTTTTCATAAAGAGCAGAAACCATAGAAAGATGAAAGCTTTAGTGTCAGAGACACCATAAAATTATACTACATTGAAGAAAGACCCATTCCTCCACCCTAAAAGGAAAAAAAAACTAAGATAGAATAGAGAACTCATTTCTCAGAATTCAGTCTGAAATCAAAAAATCTTACTATCAGAGACTTCAAAAAATCCCCAATTGACAGAATTGAGCTCTAATAACTCAACAAAAAAGAAGCCAATTCAGAAAAGTAAGAAATATCCAGCACTGATACTTTTCCGTATTCAAATATAAGATAACAAGATCAAAAGAAGAGGAAGAGTGGGGAAACAAGTAATGAAGAGAAGGTTGTTGGTTGTAATAATGAAGGGCAGCACCTACCTTGTTAAGAGTTTCTCTAAGAAGAATGGGATTAAGAGGAGGAGGCAGCACCATTTTCTTATGAAGCTGCAACTTTGGTGGGGTTCTTGCTACCATTTTCGCTTTCACTTCTTCTTTCTCTACGCTCCTCAAACTCCCTTTCTCTCCCAAGTGGAATCCAAGATAGTGTGTTTTGTTGGGGGATAGGTGTTGAGTTTCTACGTACAAGGAAAAGGGTGTCTTGACTTTTGTTGCCAACGGATATCTGGCTTCTAACGGTCGAATTCATCGCCGCAAATGAATGGAAACGTCTCATTTAAGATTTTATTTATTTGTTTCTTTATTTTGTAACTCCTGAGCGGATTACTTTATTTGAAATGAAATCTTGGGGCTGCAATTATAATAATAATAATAATAAAAAGAAATCTTTGGGCTGCATAACAATAGAGGCTTTTTAAGTCGGGAGAATGACACACTTACCCACAAAAATAAAATTATTTATCCTTGTCTACCTATTTATTTTTCTACCCATTAAACTAATTACATTTTCTATCCATAGTAATTTTTGTGGGGAAATTTCTTTTTTTTCTCTAATTCTTTTTTTTTATTTCTATGT
>ML279846.1:31013-113319 GCA_005239495.1 Nicotiana undulata | reverse complement strand
TTATCCAAGGCATCCTGGACTAACTCAGAACCCAATAACCTAGCCTCTCCAGGCTCAAACCATCCGACTGGAGACCGACATCGTCTACCATACAACGCCTCCTATGGAGCCATCTGAATGCTCGACTGGTAACTGTTGTTGTAGGAAAACTCTGCTAAAGGCAAGAACTGATCCCATGAACCACCAAAATCAATAACACATGCCCGCAACATATCCTCCAAAATCTGAATAGTGCGCTCGGACTGTCCGTCCGTCTGAGGATGAAATGATGTGCTCAACTCAATTTGAGTGCCCAACACTCTCTGAAATACTCTCCAGAAATATGAGGTAAACTGAGTACCTCAGTCTGATATGATAGATAAGGGCACACCGTGCAATCTGACAATCTCTCTCATATAGATCTGAGCTAACTTCTCCGCTGAAGATGAAACCGCCACCGGAATGAAATGTGCTGACTTGGTCAGCCTATCTACAACAACCCTTACTGCATCAACCATCCTCTGAGTCCGTGGGAGTCCAACTACAAAATCCATCGTGATACGCTCCCACTTCCACTCGGGAAGCTAAATCTGCTGCATCAAACCACCGGGTCTCTAGTGCTCATATTTAACTTGCTGACAATACAAGCACCGAGCCACATAAGCCACAAGGTCCTTCTTCATTCTACGCAACCAATAATGCTGCCGTAAGTCCTAGTACATCTTCGCGGCGCCTGGATGAGTGGAATACTGGGAACTATGGTCCTCCTGCAATACTAACTCATGAATGCCATCAACATCCGGAACACATATACGACCCTGCAATCTCACAACTCCCTCAGCATTAACTGTGACCTTCTTGGCACGTCCGTGCCGAACCGCATCCCTAAGAGCACACAAATGACGATCCCCATATTGCCTGGCGCGAATACGATCATACAATGAAGAACGAGCGACAGTATGGGCCAAAACACTGTCACCCTCAGAAATATCCAATATAACAAATCGATTGGCTAACGCCTGGATATCCAAAGCCAAAGGTCGCTCTCCAACTGATAGATAAGCCAAACTACACATGCTGACTGACTTTCGGCTCAAGGCATCGGCCACCACATTGGCCTTTCCCGGGTGATAGAGAATAGTAATATCATAATCTTTCAGCAACTCTAACCTCCTCTGCATTATATTCAACTCCTTTTGCTTAAACAAGTATTGCAAACCCTTGTGATCAGTGAATACCTCACACAGTACCCCATACAAATAGTGCCTCCAAATATTCAAGGCATGAACAATAGCTGCAAGCTCCAAATCATGGACTGGATAGTTCGTCTTGGGAATCTTCAACTGACGTGAAGCATAGGCTATAACTCTCCCGTCGTGCATCAACACTAAACCCAGCTCAACTCGCGAAGCATCAAAATACACGGTATAAGAACCTGAACCTGTGGGCAGTACCATCACCGTGCCATGGTCAATGCTGTCTTGAGCTTCTGAAAGCTCGCTTCACACTCCTCCGACCATCTGAATTGAACACTCTTCTGCATCAACTTGGTCATGGGGGCTGCTATAGATGATAAGCCCCCCACGAACCGGCGATAATAGCCTGCTAGGCCCAAGAAACTCTGAATCTTTGTGGCTGAAGTGGGCCTAGGACAATCTCTAACTGCTGAAACTTTCTTCGGATCCACTTGAATGCCCTCTGTCGATACCACGTGGCCCAAGAATGCCACAGAACTCAACCATAACTCACACTTAGAAAACTTGGCATACAACTGCCTATCCCTCAGAGTCTGGAGGATGACTCGAAGGTGCTGCTCGTGCTCCTCTCGGCTGCATGAGTATATCAAAATATCATCTATAAACAATATCAAAAATGAGTCCAAATAAGGTCGGAATACCCGATTCATCAACTTCATGAAAGCAGCGGGGGAATTAGTCAATCCGAACGACATGACCAAAAACTCATATTGCCCGTAACGAGTGCGAAAAGTTGTCTTAGGCACATCAGAAGCCCTAATCCTCAGCTGATGATTACCAGACCTCAAGTCTATTTTAGAGAACACCATATCACCCTGAAGTAGGTCAAATAAGTCATCAATCCTCTACAAAGGATACTTGTTCTTAATAGTAATGTTATTCAACTGCCGGTAGTCAATACACATCCTCATTGAGCCATCTTTCTTCTTCACGAACAATACTGGAGCACCCCAAGGTGAAACACTAGGCCTGATGAAACCTTTATCTAACAAATCCCGTAATTGCTCCTTTAATTCCTTCAACTCTGGCGGAGCCATACGATACGGGGGAATAGAAATGGGCTGAGTGCCCCCAGCTAGCTCAATACAGAAATCAATATCCCTGTCGGGTGGCATACCCAGCAGGTCAGCAGGGAATAGCTCTGGAAATTCACGAACCACGGGCACGGACTCTACAGAAGGGACCTCAGCACTAGAATCACGAACATAGGACAAATAGGCCAAACAACCCTTCTCGTCCATGCGTCGAGCCTCCATATAAGAAATAACTCTACCAGAAGAATGACTAGGAGTCCCTCTCCACTCTAAACGAGGCACACCTGGCAAGGCCAAGGTCACTGTTTTGGCATGATAGTCCATGATAACATGATAGGGAGATAGCCAATCCATCCCCAATATAACATCAAAGCCAACCATATCAAGAAGCAAAAGATCAACCTGAGTCTCCAAATCACCAATAACTACTACGCAAGCATGGTAGACTCGATCTACCACTATAGAATCACCCACCTATGTAGACACATGTACATCAGTACTCAAGGAATCACGGGGCATACTCAAATAAGGGGCAAAATATGAAGACATATAGGAGAATGTAGAACCCGGATCGAATAACACCGAAGCATTTCGGCTGCAAACTGAAAGCGTACCTGTAATAACTGCATCAAAAGCCTCAACATCAGGACGAGCAGGAAAAACATAACACCGGGGCTGAGCCCCTCCCATCTGAACATCCCTGGGTCTACCTGCTGCAATCTGGCCTCTACCTCTCGTGGCCTGGGCTCCACCTATATGAACCTGACCACCACCTCTGGCACCTTGACCACCACCTCTAGCTGGCTGTGGGGGTAAGGGTGCACCTGATGAAGGAATCATGGCACGGGAACCTTGATGTTGAGAACCACCAAAACCTCAGGGGAAAAACCTGGAAATATGCCCCACACCACCGCAAGTGAAGTAAGACTTCGGCTGCTGAGAATACTAACCCTGGAACTGTCCTTGACGACCAGAATGACAACCCTGATAGCTCTGAATCGGCGGTGCACTGATGGACGCTGAAGGTGCACTGCGAGATACCTGGAGTGCCGACTGATAAGGCCTGGGAGGATTACCATTACCAAAAGGATCTCTGCCTCCAGATGAGGCACCACAGAAACGGCCAAAATGACGTGGCCTCTTGTCAGACCCCTGTCCGCGACCCTGAGATAATACCATCTTAATGTGCCTAGCCACATCGGCTGCATCCTGAAAGGAGATATTAGTACCCGTCTCTCTGGCCATCTGAAGTCTGATGGGCTGAGTTAGACCCTCAATAAACCTCCGAACCCTCTCCCGATCAGTGGGGAGTATCATAATGGCATGCCTGGGTAGCGTAATTAACCTGGTCTCGTACTGAGTGACGGACATGGAGCCCTGCTATAGACGCTCAAACTGCCTCCGAAGATCCTCTCTCTAAGTAACTGGAAAGAACTTCCCCAAGAACAACTCGAAGAACAGAGCCAAAGTTAGAGGTGCAGACCCAGTTGGTCTGGTCAAGCAGTAATCTCTCCACCAAGTCTTGGTGGTGCAGAAAGACGAAATGTAGCAAAATCAACTCCATTGGAATCCACAATGCCCATGTTCCGAAGAAACTCATAACAGCTATCTAAATAATCCTGGGGATCCTCTGATGGGGTACCAGTAAATGTAGTAGTGAATAACTAGGTGAACCGATCCAATCTCCACAAAGCGTCTGCTGACATGGCTGCTCCCTCAACTGCTGGTGCCACAATACCCGGCTGAACTACTCCGACTGTCTGAGGTGCCGGAGTCTGGAACTGAGTGGCAAACTGCTCTGGCATATGAATAGCAGGAGTCTGGGTCCCTCCCCCAGCCTGAGATCCAGCTGGTGCAGTAGGAGGAAGACCGGCCTGAGCTACACTCTCTATAAGTCCCACTAAGCGGACTAGACCGTCCTGAAGCACTGGGGTGGCAATGAACCCCTCTGGGACCTGAGCTGGTCCAACTGGAGCTGTTTGAGTAGGAACCTCACCGGTAAAGTCTGCATGTGGGTCCTCTACTGGAGCTGCTGCTCTAGCTCTGCCTCGGCCGCTAGAACGGCCTCGACCTCGGCCCCTCGTAAGAGCTGCAATAGGAGGATCAGGCTGCTGGTCGGTCGATGAGGAAGCACACGTTCTCACCATATGTGAGAGAGTAAAATAGAGACTCAATTAGTATTTAGAATTGAACTGGCCCAACAGAGAATGAAAGATGTGAAGTTATTCCTAACTTTGCAGCCTCTGGGGGATAAGTACAGACGTCTCCGTATCGATCCCTCAGAGTCTACCAATTGTTGCCGTGAGTTGTGAAACCTAAGCAACCTAGGGCTCTGATACCAACTTTTCACGACCCGAAATCCCACCTTCGGGCCATGACTGCGACTAGCGGCGAACCCGCTAGACAAGCTAACGATTGAACTAAATAAAAATCATTAACAACAAAAACGAACAAGATAACAAAGGCATCGATGGTCCGCAATGTGAAGGTTAACAAATAACCAAAATATAACATAGTAATTTCGAAATAAAACCCATATACAAATCCCAAAACTGGTGTCACATACTCACGAACTGTCTAAGAGATTACTAAAAACAAAGGTCTGAAAATAAGTACATATAACTGTCTTTGAACTATAAGGTAAGACAGAGCTGAATATGAAGAGTAGAAGGTGACGCCTAGGACCACGAACGTCTGCGAGTCTACCTCGATGTCTCCTATATGACCTGATGGAATGCTCCGACCGTCAGTGACCACCGGGTCCAGCTGCGTAGTCTACACAACATAAAGAAGTGCAGGTGCAACATCAGTACAACCGACCCCATGTACTAAGTAAGTGCCGAGCCTAACCTCGGCGAAGTAGTGACGAGGCTAGGACCGACAACATTATATGTACCTGTGCAATTCTATATAATAACCGAAAAATATCGACGGAAATAAGCAAGTAAGACAGATAGAGGGAGAACATGCTGGGGGTAAAAGGGGCCACAAAATACTAACACGGTAGAACATGGTAATAACTGAAATGTAAAAGTAAAGGCAGGAATTTAACTTCTCAACCGATAATGAACAGCAAAAGGCATGGCATGTCCCCTCGTGCATAAGCTCACAATCACTCGGCACAAAATGTCCCCTCGTGCGTATATAGTAACACTCGGCACGGAATGTCCCCTCGTGCAATAAATAATCAATGATCAACACGGCATGTCCCCTAGTGTGATAAGTAACAAACGGTCAGCACGGCATGTCCCCTCGTGGGAAAAATAATAAATGATCAACACGGCGTGTCCCCTCGTGTGATAGGTAACAAACAGTCAACACAGCGTATCCCCTCGTGCGACAAATAATAAATGATCAACACGGCATGTCCACACATGTGATAAGTAACAAAAAATCAACACGACATGTCCCCTCGTGCGACAAATAATAAAACAAAGCAACAATATAATGTGAAAGTCAACATTAAGAAGTCTCAAGTGCATGGAAATACTCAATAAAATTCTATTTTCCCGGTAAGGAGAAATCATCAATAACAAACTCAACAAGTGCCCGACAAGGGACTCAGCTATAACCAACCTCGCATCAGAAATACAATTTCAACAGTGTAAGCCCCAACTGAAACAAATAACTCCATAACTCCCCACGTCATAAAACAACATCAAGGTATCACTTCTAAATCACCAATTACTCATAGTACGGAGAATAATAAGAATACGTTATGATTCATCACAATTGACTCACGAGCATGCTTGACCGCAACATATAGGCACTCGTCACCCCGTCTATATGTTGGACATGAATTACACATAGCAAATAAGACTCTATACCTAATCCCTCAAGCTAAGGTTAGGCCAAACACTTACCTTGGCTCCAAAAATGCAAGTCAAGCCTCAATCATAGCCTTTCCTTTAGAATCTGACTCCGGAACGGCATTATCTAGACATAATCAACCCAAGTATCAATAATGGCTCAATAAATCAAACCCATAGCCTAATTATTTACTTCAAGGCATTCTTCCTAAGATTCCAAAGTTTGACCCCGAGCCCGCTTGGTCCAAATACGAGGCTCGGACCAAAACCCGATCACCAGAAACCAGTCCAAAACACCAGATGTTTGACTCTTTAACACCCCGTTAGCTACCCGAAACTAACCCGAGCCCTCGGGTCTCAAAGCCAAAAACACACACGACTCCCAAAACATCCTACGAACTTATTCAAGCATTTAAATCACCAAAATATCATCAAGAACATCGAATCAAACCTCAAAACTCTTAGCATTTTCTCAAACTTCATAAACTTCTAAATTTTCCATTTTTAATTCGAATCACGTCGTTTAAAGTCTGTTGCACACCAAATTTCAGGGATAAGACAAATAACATATACTAAACCTGTTCCGGGCTCCGAAACCTTAATACGGTCCCGGTAACATGGTTTTCACTTAATAATTAATTTTCAAATTCCTTTACTATTTCTAGAAAATAATTTTCTTTAAAAGTTTTATTTCTCGGGCTTGGGACCTCGAAATTTGATTCCAGGCATACACCCAAGTCCCATATTTTTGTATGGACCTTCCGGGACTGTCACATCACAGGTCCGCGTCCGTTTACCAAAAATGTTGACCAAAGTCAACTTTATTCATTTAATTATAAAAAAATTCCATTTCCATCAAATTCCAACATGCAAACTTCCCGGCCACACGCTCGGGCTGTGCACGCATATTGAGATGATATTAACAGAGGCTTTCGGGGCCTCGGAACACAAATTTAGCTAGAATTACTAAGGATGGCCTTTTTGGGTCATCACAGCTTACAATGTATTTCATTTCTCCGATGTAACGACCCAACCAGTCGTTTCGAGCTCTAGCGCGTCGTTCAGCTGTTTGAGGTCATGAAAACTTCATTTTAGGTATTATGATTTGTGCGTATGGCCAGAGCTGAAATTCGGGAAGTTCGGAGTTAAATTGAAAGGAAAATTCTCATTTCGGAAGCCTTAAGTTGGAGAAATCGACTAAGACTGGGATTTGGAGTAAACAACCTGGGAATCAGGATTTGAAGGTTCCAACAGGTTGGTATTATGATTTGGGACCTGGGCGTATGTCGAGATTGGGTTTTGGATAACCCGGCAGCGTTTCAGCGTATGTTGTGGAAGTCAGCATTTGTGAAGGAATTTCCTAAGTTTGGCTTGAAGCGCATTTCAGTGATATTGATGTTTGTTTGGGATTTTGAGTCTGGAAATAGATTCGTATGGTGATTCTAGAGTTGGGAGTGCGATCGGAAGTGAATTAAGATGTCCGTAGGTTATTTTGAAGCCATTTGGCTAAAGATAGAAATTTGAAGGTTGTTGGAGAAATCCGACCGGAAGTGGAATTTTGATATCGGAGTCGGAATACAATTTCGGAAGTTGCAGTAGGTCTGTAATGCCGAATATTACTTGTGTGCAAAATTCGGGGTCAATTGGATGTGATTTGATAGGTTTCAACATCGGAGGTGGAAGTTTGAAATTTCAAGTTCATAAAGTTTGAATTTTGGTGAGATTCGTTGTTTCTATGTTGTTTGATGTGATTTGAGGCCTCGAGTAAGTCCGTACTATGTTTTGGGACAGGTTGGTGTGATTGGACGGGGTCTCGAGGGCCTTGGGTGGATTCCGGGTGGTTAACGGATCAATATTTTAAGTTGATGAAAAGCTGAAGTTGATGTCATCTGGTGTGACCGCACCTGCGAGGCTTTGGTCACAGGTGCGGCTTTGGATGCCGCAGGTTTGAGTTTTGGCTGGAGCTGAAGAAGCCGCATGTGCGGGTGTTTGGGCGCACCTGCGGAAGCGTAGGTGCGAGAAGGATACCGCAGGTGCGGAAATGAGGCCTGTGCATATTGTTTTTAAACGGGAATTTGAACATTCCTTCTCCTATTTACATTTCGTATGGGCGATTTTGAGGTGCTTCAAGGAGGGAATTTCGTCAAGGATCACAAGGTAAGTTGTTTCTACTTATTTCCAAGTTAAATACAAGGTTATTACATGGATTTGAACATGAAAATTGGGGAAAACAAATTGGGAAATTTAAAGAAAACCTATAAATTTGGTGATTTGGGGTTTTAGCCACGAATTGAGCATGAATATTTGAGTAAATTGTATATTTGAACTAGTAAAGCTATGGCTAGAGTTTATCTTTGAGAAATATCGGGATCCGGGCACGCAGGCCCGAGGGCATTTTGGTCAATTCATTGAGCTGAGTTGGGAAATTTTATAATTTTAATTTGTTACGAGTATTAGAGTGAATTTTCATTGATTTGCCCGTCATTTGGATAGTTATGAGCAATGTGCATCAATTGGAGTCGTCGGGAGGGCTTGGAAGCCGGTTATGAAGTTTCGGAGCGAGGTAAGTCTCCTTTCTAACTTTGTGAGGGGGAATTGTCGCCATAGGTAAACTAAATGAATATATGCTATTAATTGCGGGGGCTACGTACGCACGAAGTGACGGGAGACCGTGCGTATCTACTGTTATGCCATGTCCGGGTAGTCTAGGACCCACATCATGCATTCCGTTCTTTCAAGAAATGGATTATATGCTTTATGAATTTATGATTATGTGAAACTTTGGTTTCCCTGAGATCACAGAAATTGGTAATTTAAAGGAATTGTATATTGAAAGTAATTTAAGAAAATGTTGTATGTGCATGTGACCGCTTCGCAATTTACATTCTCCAAGCGGAGTGTTATTTTCCCCCACTCTCATGGGAGAGGTCCGTACGCACATCGGATTGAAAGATTCACTTATGGTTTGGGCCGTTCGACCCTCGGCAGTGCATATATATGATTATTTGATGGCAAAGATGCACTTATGGTTCAGGTCGTTCGATCCTCGGCAGTGCACAATTTATTTTTGTTGTTGGTTCGGTCTGAACGACCCTCGACATTTCCTACGCATATATGTACATATGATATACCACTTGTGACTTGAATTGTTAAATTTTCCTAAGGACGTAAATTGTTAAATGATTTCATGGATAATGACTTGACAGATATCTGGGGAAAACAATGAAGTAGAATTTTTTTATTTACTTCCAGTGATTATTGATTGCAGTTACTATTAAAGTTTACTGATTTTATTACCCTCGTATACCTTTTGCTGCTGTCATATATTGTTAAATTATATTGTTGGACCCTAGTGAGTGTCAAGTCAACCTCTCGTCACTACCTCTCTGAGGTTAGGCGGGATACTTACTGAGTACACGCTGTTTTCGTACTCATGCTACACTTGCTGTGCATTTTGTTGCACATGTGCTTTCATAGCGATGAGGCTGGTTTGGAGACTTAGGCGAGGTGCATCACCCGGAGGCGATCCGCAGCCGACAGAGTCTTCCTCTATGTACTGTACTTATTTTATCCTAAAGTCCTTGTCCAACTTGTATTTCGGACAAGCTTTGTATTATTTTGTAAAAATTCTTAGAAATTGCTCATGTACTTGTAACACCGGGTTCTGGGATGTATTTTATTAAAGTGGAAAATAGACTGTTGTTTTGTTGTTTTTACTTAAATGAATTTCATCTAGTTATTATGTATTAAAGCGAAAGGTAATGATTTTTAAAAATATTGAGACATGAATTTATTTTAAACTAATTAATGATTGGCTTGCCTGAAAGTGGTGTCCGGCGCCATCACGACCTTATGGAATTTTGGTCGTGACAACATGGTATCAGAGCGCTAGGTTCCCTTAGGTCTCACGAGTCATGAGCAAGTCTAGTAGAGTCTTGCGAATCGGTACGGAGACGTATGTACTTATCTTTGAGAGGCTACATGGCTATTAGGAGTACTTCCCTTCTTGATTCCTCATCGTCCGATTTGATTCCTTTAAGGCTTATGCCTATGCTTCTCCCTACTAAATCTTATGCATCGCGAAGCGCTTGCTATGAATCGAGGATTTGAAGAACTTTAACGATAATATGGATGTGGTGCGGGATGTTTCTCCCTGTGAAGTTGATTGAGGCTATTGTTGTTGCTCTGCGGAAGAGTAATATGTTGCTTTCAGCCAGTAGCCGTGATTCTGAGAACTTTGAGGTTGTGCTCAGGTTGTGATGATGCTTACCATTGGTTATTGCGCGATATCGATATGATGGTAGAATGATTGCCCATATGTTGGGGTGATGAATAGTTTGAAGGGAGGTCTTCACAGGATTATAGTTCCGGCGGAGGAAAGGCATTTGGAATATGAATGGTCCGGTTCGGATTGATAAAGTAGTAAGACTTGGTGTATTCAAGTGAGGTGGAATATTCACCAGCTTTGTGATATCGTCGTCATCAATCGAATGGAATGTGTTATGTTCACCGGTGTTATAACTCTTCGGTTTCATTGGGTCAGAGTGTTGCGAAGTAGTATTGAAGAAGCGGTTGTCAGAGATCCTGGTGTGTAGTTGTTCAGAATTTAATAGTCATTTCTAATGGAGGCAGCTCGAGAAAGATGATCTTTGGAGAGTTTGAAGTCGTGGTGATCTGCTGGTTAAAGAGATACAGAGAATGATATTGAATTAAGGCCGCAATTGAGAAGCATGCGATGAAGGAAGATATGTGGGAAGTGCCAGGTTGAGGCTAAATCTCAAAATGCCAGGCATAAGAGACGAAAGTCGGGTGGTTGCTTAAAGGAATGAGTTTAACTAAAGTGGGAGAGTGACAGCGTAGCATATGAGTTCAGTGGCAAGTCAACTGCCTATCTTAAGGAAAGGTTTGGAGTGATTTGAGAATTTCCGTGGACGGTGATTTGGTCCACGAGCTTAAATCGAAATGTTGGTTATAACAAGGAGGAATTGTTAGGAGTGAATAAGGATGCATGTGGCGGCGAATTTAAAGATGTTGGAGCATATTTAGTTGATGTCCATGAGGAGCGGACGGACGGGCAAGTTGGTGAATGAGGACAGACTTAGAATAGGATATTAATGTTGTAGAGGGTATGCAGCGCAGCGTTGTTGGAAGGGGTCAGTTGGTGATTTCCACAGGTGAGTTATCTCTCGTGAGTAGGTTAGCGGTTGTGTGGTTGGCAAGTTTCTGCAAGGGATCCTAGTGGCTATTCGGTAGGAGGCAGAATGTGTGAATGATGCTAGAGAATTGGAATATTAAGGGAATGCTAACAATTCAGAAGAGTTGGGTGGATTGGTCGAGCAGGGTCATGTTAACAAAGGAGAAAGGATCTCAGCAGGGTCTAGGGTGGCGCAGGGAGTAGCTTCGGGCTAAGTTGGGGAGTCCCACTACCTACAGTTGGGTAATAGGATTGTGTTCTCATGGGGTTGCGGATTGTTGGCGTATTGGAAAGTTGTTACAGCTAAGGGAAAGTAGTAAAATGGTAATTGTGCATGTGATTTGATAAATGTGTGCTAAAGTTTGCCCTGTTGGACCAGGGTTAGACTTTGAAAGAATCAGAATTGATGCTTAAGGCATAGGAAAATTGTAAGGGTAGTGACTCAGTCACGTGCTTCATTGGGAGGATGTTCATGTGCTAGAAGAGCCTTGGAGTTGATCGTATTCGAGGCCAGTCAGAGTGGGTGACTCCTAGCAGCGGTCCTAGTAAATTCGGAAGATAAGAAGGCGGTATTTAAGGGTTAAAGGCAGCAGTATGATTAAGAATTGAGCTTTGGCAGCGTGATTTCTGTGAAAGGGAAAATGGTTGGAGTGTTCTACGTTATTTCCAGTGAGTAGAATAGTATTGGAGGAGTGAGAGAAATAAACTCTGGGTTGTAGAAGATTATCAGGAGGGTATGATACGGGTTGCGGGATTTAGGCAGCATGGTCTCGTGAATCAAGGTCACTCGGGATGAGTGAGGGTTGAGTTGCCATGAGTTGAAGGAAGTTACTATAATCTCTTAGGCAATTAAAGATGATTAAAAGAAGATAGATTGGTTAGCCATGGTTGAAATGGCACATGTACGGAAGTGACCAACTCCATCGGTATGATTGAGTATGTGTATGGTTTGTGCAGATGTGTGTGGGTCATGTCGGTCGTCGTAATAGATTTCATTTGGAAGCATTCAAGTGCTATGGCTTGTCAGGTGTAGGCAGATCCCGGAAGGTCTATGGTGGTTTAGACCACTACTTAAGGATTTGTCATGTATTGTGATTGTGAGAATTCCCTTGAGTGTTGTTGTGTTTCTCTTGAATTGAGGTGAGTAAAAGGTTTCTATATGATGGAGTGTTTCCCCATTAGTGGTTCAGGAGATTATGATGGAATTCTTGCGCAATCTCATATTGGCATATTAAGTGCAGTAAATAGTGTATAACTGGGAGTAAGAATCGAGATTGTGGTCGGTGTAACAAGGATGTCATGAGCTCGGATGATCAACAAGGAGTTATTTGAAAGTTTAGAGTAAGCTGGTGTTATCTTCAGTGTCACCTGAAATCGATATTCGGTGAATGAGGCTTTGTACCCTGGTCATAGGTTCTTGATGTGTTTTGCATCATTAGTGTGGTCGGTGATATGGAGGTGCAGACTTGTTACCTCGTGGAAGGTCGTGGGAGCGTGACCATGGGAAGATTGTATAAGTGTGACATGAGTCACTTAATGGATCGAAGATTCAGACTGAGTATGAAAAAAATGTAATATTGCTTGTTTGAGAATTCATGCATGTAAGGTGTTCAGTACAACTTTGTTGCAGATTTACAGGGTGGTTGTCCCGGCTATGATGGTTGTTCTTGCGTATTATGAGAAGAAGTGGGTTATTATGGACCCACTTCTTTACTGAGAGTTTTACTAAGATATATTGAAAGCATACTTTTTTCAAAGGATTGTATGGAAACTGGTTTTCGAACTTATGTATTTGATGTATACATTATGGAGACTTGATGTTTACTGTTTTATGGATTGAAGTATCTGTGTTGTGTGTTTCTTATTCTCATACTGTGATTTATTTTCATTACTACTGAGTTGGCGTACTCATCATTATTCCCTGTACCCCTCTGTAGAGATCCAGGTACTAGCGCGGAGCAGTAGCCATTTTTGTTCGTAGCAGTAGCTTACGGGATTTCGAGGTAGCTATCCAACGTCCGCAGCTTCTCCATTTCCGTTCTTCATATAGTATTAGTATTTGATTCATAAAAGTTTATTAAGACATTAGTAATGTTAGTTTATATCTTAGATGCTCATGATCATTGACCCCAGTCTTGGGAGAATTGTTTAGATTGTTAGATTATTATTGGGGTGTAAAGACTTAAAGATATTATTTATACTTTGTTTGCTGCTCATTATTGATTTTTGAAATGTTATAATAGAACAAATGAGTAGTTAGGTCATGGTTGGCTAGACTAGTTCCACGATAGGCGCCATCACGACCGGTTAGGATTTGGGGTCGTTACAAGTTGGTATCAGAGCTCTAGGTTACATAAGACTTAACGGTCATGAGCAGGTTTAGTAGAGTCTTGCGGATCGGTACGGAGACGTCTGTACTTATCTTTGAGAGGTTGCAGTACCCTTATGAAACATTCCACATTCTTGAATTCTTGTCGTGCGAATCCATTTTATTTATCCAAAGCGTAACTCTTTGAATTCCTCACGTGAGCGCTTGGTATCAGTTATGTGTCGTCGTCTTGTGACTTCCATGGCTGAGATGTGATTGTTAGCATGTTGATAATGGTCCAGTTGGAAGGACTTGAGGCCGGATTTTTGTTTGTGGCTTGAGTGCTGAGATTTCATTTGGGTGAGCACATGTGTTGGGGGACTTATATGTCCGTTTGTATCCTTATTGATGGAACTTTGTGACTAGATAACTACATGGTGAGTGTGATCGGATAGTTAGATGTATTCAGGTTGTTTGATTGTGACCAAAATGAATTGGCGGGAGATGTGGCAAGAACCATTGATTATTTGACTTTTGTATTGAGTTAGAATATGGCTTCGAGTTATGAGTATTGAAGGACCTCTCGTGTAGCGTAGTCGAGGAGTGGAGTGGATTTTCCTGTTGTGTTCTGAGCTCCTGGTGATGTCTTTGGGGCCGACCAATGCCCCAGCATCGTTCATTTATTTGATTGACGATATATTCAGTCGTGTTGTAACTCCTTTGTTATTGTATTTATCAATGGAATCCTGTCTTACTCTCGTATCGAGAGGTAGCATACTCATCATTGATAATGGTATTACAAGGTCATTGGGAGGAGAAGCTTCGTGCGAAGTTCTCCAAGTGTGAATTTGTGGCTCAGTTTAGTAGTAGTCTTGGGACACATGGTGTCCAGTGAAGGTATCCATGTGGTCAGACGAGTGTGAGTAGTGCTTCCAGAAGCTCAAGATTCCCTTGACCACGGCTCCAGTGCTAGTATTGACATAAGCTTTAGGTTCTTATACCGCTTAATGGGATGTCTCGAGGGCAGGCAGTGGTTGTGTTCTAATGTAAGAAGGTATAGTGATTGGGTGATAGCTACGATTTTCGGAAGTGTATGGAGATATATCATTTTGGAGGCTAAGCAGGCAGGGGTATCTTCTGCGGGTTATCCTGAGGTGTGTGATCTTTATGTTGATCTGTTGTAAGTTCTCTTGTACCAGTAAATGATGTATGTTGTAATTTGAGTTAAGATCGCTTGTGGGAGTTGGCATGACCATTGCAATGGTGAATGCGAGATTTGCATACGATTTGAGGGTTAGATGGTTTGGGTCATATAAGCTTATGGAGGATTTAGTTGAACCTCACCACAGTATGGTGGCAGTGATAGCGTATGGGCATCGTGAGTTAGTGTTGTCTTGATCGTTGGATTTGAGCCAAGTGGGGGAGTTTGTTAATGGTAAGTTGATTACACGATTATGTGTTGCATTGGTTTTGGTTCGAGGTATATTGGTGAATCAGTTGTGACTTGCAGATGTGGAGTCTTGGAATGACTCGAGTAATGGAAATGTTTTGATACAGGTTGTAATGTACTCTACGGGTAAGTGGACTTTATTATAAGGATTGAGTGGTAAATGGAAAAGTGTAGTGTGTGCAGTGTATGAGTTGTTTGTTGCTTCAAATGTGTGGATCACTTTCCTAGAGATTGGTATATCGTTATGTTTACTTGGTCAGTGTAATTGAAATTTGCATAGAGTGAATGACATTCGAGAATGGTTCTGACGGATTGAAGGTTATATGTAGAGATTAAGGATTTTCAAGGTGTGAATTGGGCTAGAACTGAGATTTACATGGAGGTGTCAAGGCTTCTGGTGCATTTACATTATCATGGATTATATCCGTCAGTGTCAGGAAAGTGAAGGTAATGACTTTAAATTCATGGGAAGTCTCTTCAGGCTAAGTATTTCTAATGTGGTGCTTTTGGGATATATGAGAGAGTATTCAGTGACTTATGAGTATTAGGCGATATATTTTATACTCGAGTTTCGTGTGGTGAGTCGGGATTGAGAATTTCGGTATTATGGCAAGGAGAAGTATCAATTCGAAGGTAAGTTAGAAGGAACTTGGATAAATAGGACAGCTTGGTAGTAGGTCGGATCGGCATGATAAGGGATATGGTTAGTTCTTTGGGTGCTTATGAGATAATGAGTTGTTACAGGTGTTTCTTGGCAATCCTCTTGAGACTTGGTGGCATGCGTGTCTTGGTTGAGTTAGAAGAATTCGGTCTTGACGGTTTGGTGTTGTACAAATGGGATTCGGAGAGTTCTTGATGAATTCTACCACGGTTAGAGATGTATATTTCTACTGACGTGAGGGCCATGTGATGTATAATGATTTTGCTTCTAAATGGGATCAATGGAAAGTTCTTGGCTAGTTGGGTACGTAGTTGTTTGTGGCTAGGAAGGGAGCATGAGGTTCTCATATTTATCATAGGATTGCATGGCGTATTCGGTATTTTGTGTATATTGGAGAGTGGCATATGTGAGGTCATGGTTCCGTTCTGGAAGGAAGGTCAAAACTGGCAGTTTCAGATGATTAGGTAAAGGATGCCACTATCAGGTGGCTAGATGAGAGTATACATTCATAAAGGACAATATTTTAAGGCAATATGTTTGAGTAAGGGTGCATCATTGGTGTTACGACGCTATTTTGTTGGATCGACTGCCGATATTCAAGTTTTTTGGTGGCACAGAAGAATTATAGGAGTATCCCCGTGCAATGATTGAGTATTAGAGACCTGTTATATATTCGAGTGGTGCAACTTGGGATCAGATATAGTAATTTGTGCTGTTCAGGGACTTCGAGACTAGGAGTTTTCATAAACAGATTTTTTTGTAGTTGTGAACTACGAGGATGCGAGCAAAGCTAGTCAGGTGTTAGTATATGTCATGATTCAGTCATTATGAACCTATGGAGAGTTATTTACCTATTGTGGATGAAAAGAGTTGATTTAGAATATAATTATTGGTAGGCCAGTATGGGTGTGTATTCTACACTGAGTCAGAATTGTTGACCCCAAATTGCTATTGTTGAGGGATGTACCATTCGATTGTCATTCATCTTATTCGTGTTTTGGAGTGATCTATGAGTTACCTTTCGGTGTTTCTAGGAGATGTGATTGTTGGTTTTATATGCATAAGGTGCGGTTCTATCTGGGCTTGATAGCGAGATTTGAGTAAGGTAAGCAATTGGGTGCTGCAGGATTGAGACGTATTGGTTATGTTCTTTCTGGTTCGGGTGGCATGGTATTGTCCGATTTCCCCCGTGGTTATGGAAATGCACTTTGAGTAATTGATGTCGCATTTCACATGGTTATTGATTTGAGAAAGGTGTCTTGGAGTATTTCATGTGGTCCAGTGGTTGGATGGGATCACGCTTTGCAGCGGAGTTAGGTAGAGGTATGATCCTTGGTGTCAGATTCGTGTGTTTTGATTTTACGGTGTGTGCCGGGCTTTTAGCACGATGTGGTAATGGTAAGTGTTAGTGGTAGGATAGTCGTCTCGTGTGAGTCTTCTCTATTTTATGAATTGAGCTCTTGGGATGTTGTTATTGAGTGCACGAGTTGCACAAGTTATGGCTCTGGCTGGTATTGATACTGATCGGACGAATGGTTGCTGGTTTCTACATGTTTCTTTCATCATCGGCACCATATGAAGGTGTTTAAGCGAGGTTTTGTTTGATAAGAAGTTATTTACCGGTATTGGGTTGTTATGAGCAGAGATTGGGATTAGGAGTCATCACTATGAGTGTTGAGTCATGCGGTATATTATGTGATTTCATCTTGTGATGCGGATATGGCTTGATACAGCGTGTTCATTCTCTTTCATCTTATAGTCGTGGAAATTTGAGCTTGTGAATGGACTCGGAAGTGGAAATTTAGTTCTAAGGCTTATGGGTTAGGATGAGACTTTGAAATTTCAACTGTGTTGTGCTATTAGACCCATATGGGGTAGAGTGACATGGGATCACCTCTTTATATGTGCATGGTAGGTTACACAGCAATTTTGGTGGTGTGTGGAAAACCTCTAGAAATGTTCGAGGAAGAACGTATGTTTAAGTGGGGGAGAATGTAACGACCTGGTCGGTCGTTCCGTAGAATTTGCATTATTATTGCAGTTTTTTCCTTGTCATAGCTTGGTTATACTGTTTGTGATGTGTTAGAGTTGGTAGGCTTGGAATCGAAATGGTTGTAGTGAGAGTTTAGTCACGTAGTCTTTAAAAATAGCCTTATAGTTGGAAACGTTAACTGAGAGTTGACTTATTGGTAAACGACCTCGGAATATGGATTATATGGCTCAGATAGCTTCGTTAGGTGATTTGGGACCTAAGAGTGTGTTCAGAATATTTTTATGATGTCCGGTGTAGAATTAAGCTTGAATTTGCGGAAGTTAGTTTTTGGTGATTTACGGTCGGCAGAAGAAAATAGGCTATCAAGGTCGGAATGGAATTTCGGAAGTTGGAATAGGTTCGTAATGTCATTTTGGATATGTGTGCAAAATTTCAGGTCAATCAGAGTTGTTTTGGATAATTTCAGCATCGTTGGTGGATTTTAGAAATTTCGATGTTCTTAGGATTGAATGCGATGCGATTTTGGTGTTTTGATGTTGTTTTAGGTGTTTCGAGGGTGCAACTAAGTTTGAATAATCATATGTGATGTTTTGGTATGTTTGGTTGGGGTCCCGAGGGGCTCGTGATGATTTTGAGTGGTTAACGGGGAGTTTGGAGTGCTTGTGCTGCTGCTGAAGTTGCTGGTGTTGGTGTAACCGCACCTGCGGATGGGTCATCGCAGGTGCGGACCCGCAGTAGCAGAAGAAGGCTCCGCAGGTGCGAGACTTGGCCAGCCAGGGAAAAAGGTCACAGGTGCGGATGGGGGGCCGCACCTGCGAAGTCGCAGGTGCGGAATGTGAGTCGCAGGTGTGGAGTTAGGCCGTTTAACAAAAAGTCGCAGGTGCGGTGGAGTTGACCGCAGGTGCGAGTTTCTGGCCGTAGGTGCGAAAAGCCTGGGCAGAAAAGTATAAAAAGGAGACTTCGCGATTTTTAACCCTTTTTCCACCATTGTGCGGATTCCGAGGTTATTAAGGGATTTTGAAGGAGGAAACTTTGGTGCATCATTGAGGTAAGCTTTTCGGACTTATTAACTCAATTATAGGTGATTAAAGAACTTAAAATCAGTGTTAATTCATGAAAATAAGTAGAAAAAGATGGATTAGGGCTTAAGATTATGAGACTTTTAGCGGATAATTTGAGGGATCAAACGAACTCCGCTTTTAGCGTTCTTTATATGTACGGACTCGTGAGATGACGAAGAACAGTTTGGTGTAAAATTTGTCGAGCTCTGAGACTCAGACCTGGGGGTCGGGTTTTGGCTAATTTCAAATTTTGAGCCAAAATTGGTATTTTTCAATTGGGATTCATTCCTTTAGCGTAATTTGATGATAAAACTCGGATCTTGGTAGATTTGGAGCATTTGGAAGTTGGTACGAGAGGCAAGCGGGTTGCAGAGTAGCTTTTAGGGCTAGTTTGAGGTAAGTAATGTCTTTAAATCCTGTCCTGAGGGTATGAAACTCCGGACTTTACACCCTTTCACAGATTTGGAGTGACGCACACACTGGATGACGAGTGTGGGGCGTGCACGAATTGGAAATTTGGAAAAATTGTACCTTTTAAGGCAACTATTGAGTTGCGAAACTGCTTTTAAAGCATATGAGTTATAATATTACTATGTTTTGATATATTTGGGTTGTAAGCCATGTTTGGAGCCTAGTGTCGATCTGTTTTAACCCCTTGGGGTTGTTTTACATGTTTTCCTCACTTTGAAACTATGATTTTACACTCAGTCTTTTCTGTGAAATTGTTGACACTCATATTTGATGATATTACTATTTCTTGAAATGAAATACTATTTTGGGTCGAGAACCCCGATTTTATTCATGGCCCGAGTGGCATGCTGAGAGTGTCTGATTGACTGTGGCCGAGGGATGATATTGTAAGGATGTTATGATATGAGAGAGGCCGAGTACCTGCGAGTGATTTATGCCATGATGTGGCTTGTTTATAGCGCTTGGGATGTAGGAGCCCCTTCGGATTCTGTACACAGCCCAAGTGAGCGCAGGTACCTACTGAGTGCGAGTGCCGAGATATGAGTGATTGGGAGGCATGAGTGACAGTGAGGTTGCCCGCGGGGATGATGGTGAGTTTTATAATGATATTTTACTAAGTTTTTGACTATGAGTCACTTCATTTTCCAAATTGATCTTTACTAAGAGTTTTACTGAGATATATTGAAAGCATACTTGTTTCAAAGGATTTTATGGAAATTGGTTTTCGAACTTATGTATTTTATGTATACTTTATGGAGACTTGATATTTTACAGTTTTGTGGATTGGTGTATCTGTGTTGTGTGTTTCTTATTCTCAGACTCTGATTTATTTTCATTACTACTGAGTTGGCGTACTCATCTTTACTCCTTGAACCCCTGTGTGCAGATCCAGGTACTAGCGCAGAGCAGTAGCCATTTTTGTTCGTAGCAACAAATTACGGGATTTTGAGGTAGTTGTGCATCATCCGCAGCTTCTCCATTTCCATTCTTCATATAGTATTAGTATTTGATTCATAGACGTTTATTAAGACATTAGTAGAGTTAGTTTATCTCTTAGATGCTCATGATCATTGACCCCGGTCTTGGGAGAATTGTTTAGACTGTTAGATTATTATTAGGGCGTAAAGACTTAAAGAAATTATTTATACTCTGTTTGCTGCTTATTATTGATTTTTGAAATGTTATAATAGAACAAATGAGTAGTTAGGTCATGGTTGGCTAGCCTAGTTCCACGATAGGCTCCATCACGACCGGTTAGGATTTGGGGTCATGACACAGGCTAATGGGGACTAGAAGAGAACCATCAGAAGGCTTGCCAACAGTTTCTTCCTAAGTGGGGAATTGTTATACAAAAGAACACCCAAATTAAACCTATTAAGGTGTGTGTCTGCCAAAGAAGATGAGAAGATTATGAATGAGGTACATTCAGGAGTATGCGGTCCCCACATGAACGGGTACGTCCTCACAAAGAAGATCCTGCGGGCAGGATATTACTGGATGACCATGGAGAAAGATTGCTTCAGCTTTGTCCGGAAATGCCATAAGTGTCAAATACATGGTGATTGCATCCATGCACCACCTTCAGAATTGCATCCCATGTCAGCACCTTGGCCGTTTGTTGATTGGGCGATTGATGTCATTGGACCGATTGAGCCGATAGCCTCAAACGGGCACATATTTATCTTGTTTGCTATCGACTATTTCACAAAATGGGTCGAGGCAGTCACATTCAAAGCTGTAACTAAGAAAGCAGTGGTGGATTTTGCGCACTCCAATATCATATGTCGTTTTGGTATCCCAAAAACTATCATAATTGACAATGCCGCAAATCTAAACAGTAACTTGATGAGGGAGGTATGTGAACAGTTTCAAATCACACACCACAATACCACCCCTTACCGGCCCAAAGCCAATGGCGTCGTTGAAGAAGCAAAAAAAAACATCAAGAAAATCCTCAGAAAAATGATTCAAACTTCTAGGCAATGACACGAGAAATTGCCTTTCGCATTATTGGGATATCGCACGGCCGTGCGCACATCGGTTGGAGCTACGCCCTATTTATTGGTTTATGGCACAGAAGTGGTAATACCTGCAGAAGTTGAAATTCCCTCCCTTCGGATTTGTCGAAGCTGAAATTGAGGATGATGAATGGGTCAAAACCCGACTAGAACAGTTAACTCTATTTGATGAGAAAAGAATAGACGCAGTTTCCACGGGCACTTGTACCAATAAACAATTGCCCGCACCTATAACAAGAAAGTGCGGCCTAGGAACTTCAAAGTAGGGCAGCTCGTTCTGAGACGTATCGTCCCACACCATGAAGAGGCAAAAGGAAATTCTACCCGAATTGTAAAGGTCCATTCATCATAAGGAAACTGATACCAAAAGGAGCATTGTACCTAGGGGACATTGAAGGAAATGACCCCGAATGGCTGTCAATGCAGATGCAGTCAAAATGTACGATGTTTGATCTTTTTGTGATGTTAACACTCCCGATCGAAATGATGAAGGCTTTCATTCATGCTACCCTAAACACTACCCAACTTTTGTAAACCCTTTGAGTCGGTTAATTTTCTTTGATTACCCTCTTTGTAACCAGAAGGTGTTGTTGAAAAAAAAAATTAAATAAAAAAATGAAAAAATGATGAAAAACAAAGGAGAAGTCAAAACGAAAACCAAAACAAAAATGCTCCCTGAACTACGTTCGACTTGATTCCGAAAGGATACATAGGAAGCCTCTCTCTGGGGTTCATCCACACAAAAATAAAAGGCGATGATCTCGCCTGAAAGGTTCCAAAGTTGTAATTCATTTTTTTCCTAAATCCTGGTCAAGTCCTTCCGATCAATCGGTGAAGATGTCCGAAATTGGAAGATACAGTTACTTGGATTTGATACAACCAAAGGAGAGAAATAAAATGAGAGAGTCTTATCAGTGAAAACCCACACAGGCACCGTGCGACGATAAGAAGAGAAATAAAATGAGAGAGTCTTATCGGTGAAGACCCAAACGGGCACCGTGAGGTGACGGTAAGAAGATAAAAGTAAAATGAGAAAGTTTTATTAGTGAAAACCCACAGTTGTGTTTGCTTGTTGATTGTTGCATGTTTACATTATGTTCTATCCTTAATCAACTACATGCTTGCCAAAAAACTCCATCGATTGGGAGGGGACCTCAAAGAATAAAGTGTTCAACGCGACTAAAGGCACCTTAACCTTTGGAGATGTATTCATCAACATGGCTTCCTTCACCAATTTAGCTAGTTTCATATTGGAAACATATAACGCTGGTATGGTTGTAGTAGCTGTTACTGTCTTGCTATCACTAATAGGAACAATTACTTTTCGACACATTTACTGGTGCACCAGAAATGTTTATGCTTTGTTGGCTTTTTGCATTGCCTGGAGAGCTGTCTTTCATTGTTTTTTAACTTGCACCTATTTCCTTCTATCAAAATGGCCACAACAGTTTCCTGCTCATTTTTCAAAGTTTCAAACGTGTTTGAGCACTTGATTTTCTTTGAATAGCCACACCATGCATTTGCCGAAGTTGCTGCAACAATATGCTTTATATTCCCTGGAGATTTTGCTGTGCTAGGTTGTGTATGAGATCGATTAACCACTGTCAAATCTCGACCTTTGATTTGTTGCACTGGCTGGGATATCTCTTCTACTGTGTTTACTAAAACAATGTAAAACATCGGGGTTTCATACCCTGAGGTTTAGAGTTACAATCGTTACTTACTTCAGAACAGTCCAGAAAGCTACTCCGCAATGCTCTTTCTCCTCGAATCGGCTCCCAATTGCTCCGAGTATATCAAAATTAGATTTTTCACATCAAAATATGCTAGGGAGATGAAACCCAATCAAAAATATCATAATCAGGCACAATTCCCAAAATTGGCCAAACCCGACCCCCGGGCCCACATCTCGGAACTTAATAAAATTTACACCAAAATGATCCTTCCCACGAGTCTACACATATCAAGAACACTGAATTCGGAGTCCAATTGACCCCTCAAATACCCATTTTAAGGTCTTATAATCTCAAGCCCTAATTACCTATTTTTCACTGATTTTCCCCAAATTTTCACAACTAATTAGACCTTTAATCACATATAATTGAGTTATGAAGTCAAGAACCTTACCTCCAAGTGATTCCCCTTTGGTTTCCTCAAAAGTCTCTCTCAAAAGCTTCAATCTCGTTCAAAAATTATGGAAAAATGAAGAAGGGTCGCAGATTGGCTACTTAATACTGCCCATGTATTTACTCATTGCGAGCGGGAAAATAGGCACGCGATCGCGAAGAACAAAATTGGTGCCCCACCAAGTAACACTACGAGATCGCAAAAATCACCACGCGATCGCGATTCAACCTGACCTAAACTCACGCGATCACAATCTCTTCCACGCGATCGTGATGCACAATCAACCACCTCTCTCACGCACCCATTAACTCTACGCAATCGCGCCAGGATCCACGCGACCGTAATGGCCAAGGGTACTCACGCTACGCAATCGCATCCCTACCTTTGCGATCACGATTCACAAATTCCGCCTGGCCTCAACTTACTCTATGCGATTGCGGATGAACTCACGCGATTGCAATGAACAAATCATTGCTGCTAAAACACTAGAAAAACCAGCAATCTCCCAAAGATCAAAAGTGCCCGTTTGAGCATCTGAAATACACCCGAGGTCCCCGAGACCTCAATCAAACCTACCAACACCTCCCATAACATCATTCAAACTTATTCAAACCCTCGAAACACCAAAAACAATGCAAAATCACATCAAAGTCAAGCCTATGAACTTTGAAACTTCTAAATTCCACCATGATGCCGAAAACCATCCAAAACACCTCAGATTGACCTGAAATTTGCACACATATCAAAAATAACATTACAGATCTGCTCCCACTTCCGAAATTCTATTCCGATCCCGATAGCCTATTTTTCTCTGCCGACCGAAAATCACCAAACACTAACTTTCGTCAATTCAAGCCTAATTCTACATCGGACATCAAAATAATATTTGAACACACTCCTAAGTCTCAAATCCACTAACGAAGCTATACGAGCCATAAAATCCGTATTTCAAGGTCGTTTACCAAGAAGTAAACTCCCGGTTGACTTTTTCAACTATAAGACTACCTAAAGAGACTAAGTGTCTCAATTCTCACCACAACCACTCCGAAGCCGAACCATGCAACTCCAACACATAATAAATAGTATAAAAAATGCATGACCAATTAGAAACAGAAATAACAGTGCACATTCTACGGAACGACTGGCCGGGTCGTTAAATCTCCAAGGTAGACTATCAATTTTTCTCATGTTTGATATTGGTATAACTATTCGATTTTCTCTTTCTTTTTCCCCGTATCTTTTATTTATCTGGTAATAGTTATTATAAACACATTATTTTGCTTCTACTTTATTTGTATTACATGATACATTTGTGATTTCTAGTTTGCAGAATTAGGGGATTTATTCGTTAGGTTTTGATTTTCTGTTTGAAACCATGAGATTTTCTTTGTTCGATGTTTGCTATCGATGTTTGCTTTCTTGGTTATTCAGAAAAATAGTTTCGCTGCTCCTTTTTTCTTTTTCTGGTAATATTTTGGGGGCTATTTATTTCTCGGGTAATTTTTTCTTTCGCTGCTCCATTTTCTTTCTCCTTTTTCTTTCTCTGGTAATATTCAGAAAAATCATTTCGCTTTGCTGCCCCAATTTCTATGGTAATATTTTCTTTGTTCGATGTTGCTATCGATGTTCGATTTTCGCTGTGATTTCTAGTTTGCCAAATTTGGGGATTTATTTATTTGGTTTTGATTTTTTGTTTGAAAGCATGAGATTTTTGTTGGATGTTTGCTATCGATGTTCAACCTTCGTTGTTAGCTTATTCAAAAAAATCGTTTCCCTGCTTCATTTTTCTTTCTCTGGTAAAAGTTTTGATACACACATTCTTTTACTTCTGTCTGATTATGCTTGTGTTGCTTTCACTTAAAATTGTGAGATTCGTTCATGTCTTGCTTTAGTCTAATGGGTAAGTGTTTTCCTTCATGTCTATTAGACATTGGGGTTATTCTTCTCAGACAAATAAAAATCTATCTAATAAACTTTCAGAAGTAGAGCTTTTTCGACTTATAGGTAGTTCATCAACCATACTCTCACAGTTGTAACTAATAACTTAATGTAAAGAACGAAAAGCTAAAAGCATTCTGTGCAAGTTGTAAACTGTCGTTATCCTCCTTTGGTGGAAGGAGAACGTGTCAAGGATGTACTAATAAATGAATTTCTGAGGAAGCTTATTGAGTCTGCTCTCCACATTCTTCTGTTCGGCTTATAGAAAACATTAGCATATCAGCTAAAGATTACATTGACAACTCCAAAATAGCAAAACAATATTAATTGGAAAAATATTAGAGATGGTACACTAAGAAGAAAATCTAATAAAAATAAGATTATAACAGTTAGCAGGAAACTATAACAATCCTCTACTATAAAAAAATATGGACCATTGCTTTTGTGATCCAAAACTAGTAGTGGTAGTAATGATTATCTAGTAGTGTTTGGCTAATTTGGATTATTAAGTGTGATAATGACCTTCAGATTCAAGATGAATACTAATTTCATATCACCAAGCTATGAACTTGTAGTAAGAGTTCTTAGTATAGAAAACTAGTCTTAATCTCTAACACTGTCGCAAAGCAAAGAAAAAGCTCGATTCATGAACATCCATCTTGAATATTCATCTGGTGGACGTTAATTTATCAAAGAGTCAGTCATGCGTTAGACCTACATATGGCTTTCTGTGGTTTGACAAGCGAGTCTTCATGAAGTGAAGTTGAAATTGAATAACATTGTATGTATCGTAGTGAAAGTTGAGGTCTCATTACTATTGTATGCTTTCTGTGTCTGGATCTGCATATTGCTACCTTTATAGATTGTAGCATCAAGTTGTAATTTGTAGAGTAGATATAGGGTTGGTCCGTTGATGTGGTAGAAGTTTTGCAGAAATTAACTTCATTTGAATATGATAAAAGAAAAGAAATGATATATTATTTGTTTTAAAAAAGAAAACCAGTCTGAATCTAAATTAGAATATGATAATAGCATTATATGGATTAGCCCTGAAAGGTCTTTTCATCTCTATAATAGCTTTAGTATTATGTGGCTAAGCATCATCCTTTTGCAGCTATATTTTGGATTTCCTTCTGAATATTGTCCTTTTCTTATGTATTTGGAATAAACTTGAGCTAAAAGAATTGTAGATCTTTTGGTATCATTTGTAGGTTTAGCATGAGAGGTTTGAAATCATTATATTAGGATTTTTATAATTGCTTTATCGTCCAAAATATTTCGCATACTTGTATTTCTTTTAATAGAGCATTTCTTTCAAAAAAAAATTAATTTTGGTTTCTTTGTTCTGGGAAATGAAGGAAGAGTAGGGGATTTACGGATATCTGAATTATCCACTTAAATGATAAAATTCTAAGAAACTCACAAATTTAGGTACACAACAGTACTCTGATGAAACTCTACTTGATTGACTTGAATAAAACAAAAAGCTTCTATTTTGTTGAAGAACTCAAATATTCTGAGACTACACAAATTATTTAATTGTATCGGAGACATTCAGCTAAATGATTATAAGCTTGGATTCAATATAGTGATCAATAAGAGTGCTATAGGAAATTACAAGTATAATATTAGTGAGAGGAAGAACGAACTGAGAAAAGTGGCAGCAGATAAAGTATCTTGACTTGTAAGTAAAATGGGCATATACTATTATTATCTCTGAGTGAAAAAGAAGTGAAAGTAGTATTATGATTCTATAGTTAATTACTTCTTCCTGAATTATGTATACGTCTGACTTAAACTACCCTTGAAGCTCTTTTATGAAATTTGATTGCCTTATGTCTTATTTGCCTAGAACTAGAAGTTTTAAATATTGTTGAGTTTGTCATTTTCATGTTTTCATGCGATTCGATCATTTCTTGTCCAAAATTATGTATTTGTTTGTAGATTGACATTATTCTCTTTAAAATTTTATGTTCTATTATATTACAACATTCAGTAAGCTAAGAAACTACATACAATTATTAGTTTCTATTGTAGCATGGTGATCGTTGCTCTCATATCTCTCCCCTAAAAAACAAAAACCTTCTTTGTTGGAACTATATGATTTACCTCAGAATATATGATGTGTGTGTTTATGCCAAGTTGTGAAAAGCGATAAGCGAAACGAAGCGATCCCTGGTAGACAAAAGCGTGCGCTTCCCACTAAAAACGGAGAAGCGGCGAAGTGAAGCGAGTGAAGCTGCCAACCTATTTAATTAAAAAAGGAAGGGATCAGTGTACTTTTATAAAAATACGACCAACAGCAACAACGACTAGGGTTCCCTTTTCAACTTCAACAGGGATTCAACGAAACAGGTATGTGATGATTTTTTCCTTCTTCCTCCTCCTCCTCCTCCTCCTCCTCCTTCTTCTTCTTCTTCTTCTTCTTCTTCTTTTTCTTCCTTTTCACCGTTTCAGCGTCCAAAAAGCAGCAAAATGCTGGCAATATTTTTTTTTTTTTACCTTCTGTTCTTCTTTCCAAGTCTTCTTCTCTTCGCTGAAATGCTGCCTAGCTCTTCTTTCATAGATTTTATGCTGCCCAATTTTAATAGAATGGTATACTGCCCTTCCTCTGAATATCAAGTTATTGTTAAACTACGGAATACATGTTGCTAGTTATAAGTAAAACTAGATTATTGTTGCCTTTTCTTTTCCTGGATATCATAATCATATAATGCTGATCTTCTAATATTCTTCTACTGATCTTCTAACATTCTTCAGCTGATCTTAATTTTCAAATATTTTCATTACTTTTTATGGTACGCACCGATAAGATTGTGGCATGTCATTAACTTAAAAAAATTCATTGTTCTTGCTAAATCTAATAGCCACTATTTGTTAAAATGTTTGTTATTGATGAAATTTTGCGTATGTAGTTGTTTATGTGAAGGTTTTGGTGACTGTTAAATTTCACAACGATGAAATTCTTATAATTTTGAGAATATGTGGCTTTTTTCTATTCTTTCTTATTAGCTGATTTTTTCGATTAAAAGTATATAAACCAAATTTATACTGGTTGTTTTGGTGTCATATAGGATAAAACTAATTTAATGGATAACGGAGATAAACGGTGGATGCGCCTCCGTAGGTCAACTAATGAGTACATACAAGGAGTGAATAATTTTCTTGATAAGGCGTTTGAACAAGCTTCCCAAGGAAATGGAATATTATGCCCTTGTAAAGAGTGCGCTAATTATTTTTGGCATTATAGGAATGTGGTGGAGGATCAATTGATTGTTAGTGGGTTTGTTCATGGATACACCAAGTGAGTTTTCCACGGGGAAGGATATTCCTCGAGAAAGACTCCATGCCCAAGCAATAATGATGAAGGTTTCGAGATGCATGATGATATTGATGGATTACTTCATGATACATTTCAAAATGTCGAGGATGATTTGGGACATGAAAGGGTGAGGGATAGTGTAACGACCCGACCGATCGTTTTGCATTATCGGACCCTGTTCCCCTAAATGAGACATCCCGTAGTGGCTTTTTACGATTTATGACCTGTGGGAATGGGTGGTTCGGGTTTTGGAAGAGTTTAGAATGGTATAGGAACACCTAGTTCCTTAAGGGTGGCTTTTAAGGCCAAGTTTGACATCGGTCAACATTTTGAGTAAACGACCTCAGAATCGTGTTTCGACAGTTCCGATAGCTTCATATGATGATTTCGGACCTCGGCATATATTCGGAATGGGGTTTGGATGATCCAGGGGCGTTTCAGCGCCCAATAGAGAAATAAGAGTTTCCTTAAGTTCATATTATGGTTCGGGACGTGTTTTTGTGTTATCAAGGTCCGAATGGAATTCCGAGACTGGGAATAGTTCCATTATGTCATTTATGACTTGCTTGCAAAATTTGGTGTCATTCCGAGTAGAACAGGTCGGTTCAACACATTGTTAACGAATTCAAGAACTTAAAGTTCTTAAGTTTGATTCTAGGGGTTTTGAGGTGTGATTCTGAGTTTTAGCGTTGTTTTGGGTATTCCGAAGGCTCGAGCAAGTCCGTAGGATGATTTGGGACTTGTTAGTATATTTGGTTTGAAGTTTCGAGGGCTTGGGTGAGTTCCGGGTAGGTCCCGGGATTTCTTTAGGCTTAAAATATAGTTGTTGCAGGTCAGAGAAGTCAAATCTCTAAACTCACCACCGAGGTCCGCAGCCCTTTTTGTCCTGACCGCGGTGGGGGCCTTCGCGGCCGCGATCGTTTTTGTGCGGTCCGCGATGGAGGAGCTGGACCACTGGTCCAACTTCGGAGGCCTATATCGTTTGATCGACAAGGAATTTTGAGGATGATTCAAAAACAAAAGTTGTAGCCCTTCGTATCTAGTTTCCCGAAAGATAAAGAAATTGCAATTTGGACATCTTTAGATAAAATTATGGCCAAAATACTAAAGCATGTCACTGCAGCCACTTTTCTTTGTTTTCTTCACTTTTTCTTGTTTTTGCCAGCAAGGTCCGCGGTCGTTTTTCTGTGGTCCGCGGTGGTCGCATTAGAGGGGTATAAATAAGTATGATTTTCAGTTATTTTTCATTTTTCAAAAATCTAAAAACAAATGAGACGATTTTTCAAACACTCTTTCTTCTAAAAAATATTTGTAAGTGATTTCTAACTCATTTTATTCACTCCTTAACTTCTTTTGGTAAGATTTTATCCTAGAATCTAGGGTTTTCATGGTGGAATTGGGAATTTTGGGTAAAACCTAAGAATATTGAAATTTGGGGATTTAGAATTCATATTGAGGTCGGATTCCAAAACCACTTACGTATCCGGGCTCGGGGGCGAATGGGTAATCGGGATTTTGTCCGAACTTTGGTTTTGGACCGAGCGGGCCCGGGTTCGATTTTTGACCTTTTTGGGAAAAACTTTAGAAAACTCACTTTCATGCATTAGAATTAATTCATTTAGCATTTATTGATATAATTAAGTAACTTGTGGCTAGTTTCGAGTCCCTGGGAGACGAGTTTGGAGTTTCGGGCGCATTCTTGACCTGGAAAGTAGGTTCGACACGAGGTGAGTCTCCTTTCTAACCTTGTAAGAGGGAATTGTCCCCATAGATGATTATAAATGATAGTATGTCCTTATTTGTGGGGGCTACGCACGCACGAAGTGAAGAGAGTCCGTGCGTAGCTACTTTTATGCCTTGTTGGGTAGTTTAGGACTCACAAACATGATTTATGGGTTATATATGTGATCTTGCATATGGTCTAAGTGGTCTAATATCCTTCAATCTTACATATGAAAGCCTAAGAAGTTACGATTCAAAGTTGACATTATTGGATCCTTTTGCTAGTATGTTCCTTGTTAATTTATCCGGAATTTCCTGTTAATTATGTATATGTATACGGGAACCCGAGTTGCATGAATGATTCGTGAGCGAGGTAGCCCTAGTATTATGTTAACCGCGTCGCATGTTCGATTCGCAAGTGAGGCAGATAGATGCATATATGGTTCGGGTTGTTCGACCCTCGGCAGTGCACATTTACGTTTCACGTCGTATCGGCCGTACGTTCACGGCGTGTCATGTGTTTATTAATTGATGTGAAGCCCTGTAGTTATATTTGTTGATTTTTATGGAAAAGAAGGGAACTAAGTAAGTTTTATGCTAGGAAAGGTGATATGTAAAGGTACTACAGAAGGCTATATGATGCTCCTGCCCTTGTTTTTATTATTATTGTTCATTATTATTATCTCTGCCTAGCCTGTATTTATTATATATTGTTGACCCTAGTAAGTATCACGTCGACCTCTCGTCACTACTTCTTTGAGATTAGACTTGATACTCACTGGGTACATATTTTTTTATTTAAGCATGCGACGCTTCTGTACTTAATTGTACATGTTCTGAGGCTAGTACATCTGGTTATCAGGCCGGAGCTCGATCTTGAGTGGTAGTTGGACTTGACTTCACGGTGAGCTGCTTCCCTTGGCATTCTCATCAAAACCATGGAGTTCTCTTTTGTTTATTCATGTATACTTCTTTCAGACAGTAGGACAGTTACTATATCTTTTGTATATTCTACTAGTATGCCTATAAACTCGTGACACTGGTTCTGGCACACACGTAGTAGGCATTTTATATTTTGGGACTGTATATGTATGTATTGGTTCAGGATCCCTTATGGCTACTTTGGTTTAAGTTGGTTAATTTATCTATTTCTACGAAATATTTTAACTTAAAATTTCGCAAGTGTTGGAGTGTTGTTATCAATTAAGGGAAATTTATTAGTAAAACAAGTGTTGGTTTGCCTGACCCCGATGTTGGGCGCCATCACGACCTGAGTTAGGATTTTGGATCGTGACAACATGGTATCAGAGCTCTATGTTCACATAGGTCTCACGAGTCACGGTCAAACCTAGTAGAGTCTTGCGGATCGGTACGGAGACGTCTGTATTTATCTTCACGAGGCTATAGGGTGTTAGGAAATCTCTCTTTATTCATCTTCTATCGTGTAGTTGATGGAATACTAATTCTGACTCTTCTATTCTCTCACAGATGGTTAGGATGCGTGCATCCGATGTTCCAGACCCGGGAGGGGCCGCTACCCCCATTATCTGAGGCCGTGGCAGAGGCCGGGGGAGGGCACCAGCCCGAGGTAGGGGATGAGGGCGTCCCAAAGCTATTCTAGTTGCACCAACAGCAGGGGACCCTATCACCAAGGAGTAGGGCGAGGTGCCCCCAGCAGATCCTGCTCCGATGAACTTCATGACTACACCAGGATTCCAGGAGGTCATATATGAGCGAGGATGGTTTATTTCCAACGGATCCTGCCACATCTTAGGTGGGGGGAGAGCCTAAACCCTTAGTGCCCAGGCTGCAGGATATGCAACAGCAGTATATCAGACCTCGAGTACACTGCCCGTGGGCGGGGCCCAGCCTGTAGCAGCAGCACCTGAGCCCAGACCAGCTACGGACGACGATCCGCAGAAGTTATTAGATAGATGGACTAGATTGCACCCTCCTGTCTTCGGGGGTGAGGGAGGCGAGGATGCCCAGGACTTTATTGACAGGTGCAAGGAAAGATTGCACAACATGAGGATATTAGAGTCCCATGTAGTGGACTTCACTACCTTCCACTTAGAGGGCAGGGCTCGCAGATAGTTGTAGTCCTATATTATTGGCAGACCGGCAGATTCTCCTCTTATCACTTGGGAGCAGTTCACACAGTTGTTCCTGGACAGGTATATTCCACCCTCTGAGAGGGAAGAGCTAAGATATCAGTTTGAGCAGTTGGAGCAGGGTCCGATGTCAGTGACAGACTATGAGGCTAGGTTTTCTGAGTTGTCTCGTCACGCACTAATGATACTTCCTATAGAGGCAGAGAGAGTGCGGAGGTTTGTAGCTGGGTTACACCCAGGCTCAGCCTATGAATTCAGCGCCAGCGGTCCGGCCACCTAGAGGTGGATGACAGGTCAGCAAGGGTCGTCCTAGAGGTGGAGGCAAGTCAGGGGGAGGTCAGTCAACTCCTGTTCATTCTGGCGGAGCTCAGTCATCCGGTGCTCCAGCTAGATTCTATACTATTCCGGCCCGATCAGATGCAGTGGCCTCAGATGCCGTGATTACAGGTATTATTTCAGTGTGTGGTAGAGAGGCATCAGTGTTATTTGATCCAGGATCCACCTATTCATATGTTTCGACCTTATTTTCTCATTTTCTGGATGTTCCTCGTGAGTCCTTGGGTTCTCCTATTTATGTGTCCACTCCTGTGGGCGATTGAGTAGTGGTAGACCGGATTTACCGATCTTGTGTGGTTACCTTCTGTGGGTTCGAAACCAGAGCGGACCTCATGTTGCTTGACATGGTTGACTTCGAGGTTATTCTAGGAATGGATTGGCTATCTCCCTATCATGTCGTGCTGGATTGCCATGCCAAGACAGTTACTTTAGCCATGCCCGAGTTGCCTAGGCTGGAGTGGAGAGGTTCCTCAGTTAGTGCAGCCAGTCGAGTTATTTCCTTCCTGAAGGCTCGACATATGGTCGAGAAGGGCTGTCTGGCGTATCTTGCTTATATGCGGGATACCACCGCTGAGTCTCCGACAATTGATTCAGTTCCAGTGGTTCGAAAGTTTGCTGATGTATTCCCTTCAGACATTCCAGGCATGCCTTCGGATCGTGATATTGATTTCTATATTGATGTAGCTCCTGGCACTCAGCCTATTTCCATTCCCCCATACCGCATGGCTCCGAAAGAGTTGAAGAAGTAGCTTGAGGATTTTTTGGCTAAGGGTTTCATCAGACCGAGTGTATCGTCGTGGGGTGCTCCGGTGCTATTTGTGAAGCAGAAGGATGGGTCTATGCGGATGTGTATTGATTACCGCCAGTTGAACAAGGTCATTATTAAGAACAAGTATCCATTACCGCGCATTGATGATTTGTTTGACTAGTTTCAGGGTGCTCGGGTGTTTTCTAACATTGATTTGAGATCGGGATATAACCAGCTGAAGATTCGGGACTCGAATGTTCCGTAGACTGCTTTTTGTACGAGAAATGGCAATTGTGAGTTCCCGGTGATGTCCTTTTGCTTGACTAATGCCCCAGAAGCATTTATGGACTTGATGAACAGAGTGTTCAAGCCGTATGTTGATTCGTTTTTCATTGTCTTCATTGATGACATTCTGATTTACTCACGTAGCTTGGGAGAGCACGAGCAGCATATGAGAGTTGTGCTACATACATTGCGAGAACATAAGCTATATGCTAATTTCTCCAAGTGTGAGTTCTGGTTGGATTCCGTGGCATTCTTGGGACATGTGGTATCCGGAGAGGGTATCAAGGTTGATCCTAAGAAGATTGAGGCAGTTCAGAGTTGGATGCGTCCTACTTCAGCTACAGAGATCAGGAGCTTCTTGGGCCTAGTAGGCTATTATCGCCGATTTGTAGAGGGTTTTTCATCCATTGCATCACCACTGAATAGATTGACTTAGAAGAATGCTCCGTTCTGATGGTCTGACGAGTTTGAGGCGAGCTTTCAGAAGCTTAAGACAGCATTGACCTCAGCACCAGTTCTGGTAGTGCCTTCCGGTTATGGGATGTATACAATATATTGCGACGCTTCACGCATTGGCTTGGGGTGTGTGTTGATGAAAGAGGGGAGAGTTATTGCTTATGCTTCGCGCCAGCTGAAGGTTCATGAGAAGAATTACCCTATGCACGATTTGGAGTTGCCAGTGATTGTTCATGCTCTTAAGATTTGGAGGCACTACTTGTATAGGGTTTACTGTGAGGTTTATACATACAACCGCAGCTTGCAGCACTTGTTCAAGCAGAAGGATCTTAATTTGAGGATGCGCAAGTGGCTTGAGTTGCTGAAGGATTATGACATCACCATTCTTTATCATCCGGGCAAGGCAAATGTGGTAGCAGATGCTTTGAGCAGGATGGCGGAGAGTATGGGCAGTTTGCCTTATATTGCAGCAGAGGAGAGACCTCTAGCCTTGGACATTCGGTCCTTGGCTAATCGTTTGGTGAGATTAGACCTTTCAGAGCCTCGCCGAGTTCTAGAACATGTGGTTGCTCAGTCTTCGTTATTGGGGGAGATTAAGGCTCAGCAGTTTGATGATCCGTGCTTGGCAGAGCTACGGGAGACAATGGTTTAGGGTGGTGCCAAGGAGGTTACTATTGGCGAGGATGGTGTTCTAAGACTTCAGGGCTGTTTATGTGTTCCTAATGTTGATGGCCTGTGAGATTAGATTCTAGAGGAGGCACACAGTCCACGGTATTCTGTTCATCCTGGTGCTACGAAGATGTATCGTGATTTGAAGTAGCATTTCTGGTGGAGGCAGATGAAGAAGGACATAGTGGAGTATGTGGCTAGATGTCTTAATTACCAGCAGGTCAAGTATGAGCACCAGAGGCTAGGAGGCCTACTTCAGCAGATTCCCATTCCTGAGTTAAAGTGGGAGCGCATTACTATGGACTTCGTGGTTGGGTTGCCTCGGACTTTGCAGAAGGTTGACGCGGTTTGGGTCATTGTGGATAGATTAACCAAATCGGCGCATTTTATTCCAGTAGCTACTACTTATACTTCTGAGAGGTTAGCCTAGGTCTACATTCGGGAGATAGTCCGGTTGCACGGTGTGCCGGTGTCCATTATATCAGATCGAGGTCCAAAGTTCACCTCACACTTCTAGAGAGCATTGCATAGTGAGTTGGGTACTCATATAGAACTCAGCACAACATTCACCCACAGACTGATGGTCAGTCAGAGCATATAGTTCAGATATTGGAGGACATGCTCAGGGCATGTGTGATTGACTTTGGGGGTTAGTGGTACAAGTTCTTGCCTTTGGCCGAGTTTGCTTACAATAATAGTTATCAGTCCAGCATTGAGATGAATCCAATTGAGGCCTTGTATAGTCGGCGATGTCGTTCTCCTATCGGGTGGTTTGAGCCTGGCGAGGCTAAGTTATATGGCACCGACCTGGTGAAGGATGCTTTGGAGAAAGTGAAGTTGATTCAGGAGAGGCTCTGGACAGCACAGTCCAGATAGAAGAGTTACGCGGATCAGAAGGCGCGTGATGTCGCATTTATGGAGGGAGACAAGTTTCTGTTGAGAGTCTCGCCGATGAAGGGTATTATGAGGTTCGGGAAGAAGGGAAAGTTGAGCCCGAGGTTTATTGGTCCTTTCGAGGTACGTAGGCGAGTTGGAGAAGTTGCTTATGAGCTTGCTTTACCTTCCAGTTTATCAGGAGTTCATCCGGTCTTTCATGTATCCATGCTCCAGAGGTACCACGCAGACTTCTCCCACGTGGTTGATTTCAGCACCATTCAGTTGGATGAGAAGTTGGGCTACGGGAGGAGCCAGTTGCTATTATTGGCAGGCAGGATCGCCAGTTGAGATCCAAGAAAGGTTCTGCCGTAAAGGTCCAGTGGAGGGGCTAGCCAGTCAAGGAGGCGACATGGGAGTCCGAGGAGGATATGTAGACCAGATATCCACACTTATTCAGCACTTCATGTATGATTCTAGAACCGTTCGAGGACGAACGTTTGTTTAAGAGGTGGAAAATGTAATGACCCGACAGGACGTTTTGCATTATCGGACCATGTTCCCCTAAATAAGACTTCCCGTAATGGCTTTTTATGATTTATGACCCGTGGGGACAGGTAGTTCGGGTTGTGGAAGAGTTTAGAATGGTATAGGAACACCTAGTTCCTTAAGGGTGGCTTTTAAGGCCAAGATTGACTTCGGTCAACATTTTGTGTAAACAACCTCGGAATCGAGTTTTGACAGTTCCGGTAGCTTCGTATGATGATTTCCAACCTGGGCGTATGTTCGGAATGGGTTTTTGATGACATGGGAGTGTTTCGGCGCCCAATAGCGAAATAAGAGTTTCCCTAAGTTCATATTGTGGTTCGGTACGGTTTTTTGTGTTATCGAGGTTCGAACGAAATTCCGAGACCGGAAATAGTTCCGTTATGTCATTTATGACTTGCTTGCAAAATTAGGTGTCATTACGAGTAGTATAGGTCAGTTCGGCCCATTGTTAACGAAATCAAGAACTTAAAGTTTTTATGTTTGATTCTAGGGGTTTTGAGGTGTGATTCTGAGTTTTAGCGTTGTTTTGGGTGCTCCGAAGGCTCGAGCAAGTCCGTAGGATGATTTGGGACTTGTTAGTACATTTGTCTTGAAGTTCCGAGGGCTTGGGTGAGTTCCGGGTAGGTCTCGGGATGTCTTTAGGCTTAAAACATAGTTGTTGCAGGTCAGAGGAGTCAACTCTCTGAACCCACCACCGAGGTCCGCGGTCCTTTTTGTGCTGACCGTGGTGGGGCCCTTCGCGTCCGCGGTGGAGGAGCTGGACCACTGGTTCGACTTCAGAGGCCTATATCATTTGATCTACAAGGAATTTTGAGATGATTCAAAAAAGAAAGTTGTAACCCGTCGTGTCTAGTTTCCAGAAAGGTAAAGAAATCGTAATTTTGACATCTGTAGAGAAAGGATGGCAAAAATACTAAAGCATGTCACTGCAGTCATTTTTCTTTATTTTCTTCACTTTTTCTTGTTTTTGCCAGCGAGGTCCGCGGTCGTTTTTGTGCGGTCCGTGGTGGGGGCCTGAGAGGGGTATAAATAAGTGGGATTTTCAGTTACTTTTCATTTTTCAAAAACTTAAAAACATAAGAGGAAATTTTCCAAACACTCTTTCTTCTCCAAAACATTTGTAAGTGATTTCTAACTCTTTTTCTTCACTCCTTAACTTCTTTTTATAAGATTTCATCCTAGAATCTAGGGGTTTCATGGTGGAATTGGGAATTTCGGGTAAAACCTAAGAATATTAAAATTTGGGGATTTAGACCTCAAATTGGGGTCTGATTTCAAAACCATTTACATATCCGGGCTCGGGGGCGAATGGGTAATCGGGTTTTGGTCCGAATTTTTGGCTTAAACCGAGAGGGCCCGAGTTCGATTTTTGATCTTTTGGGGAAAGCTTTAGAAATATCACTTCCATGAATTAAAATTGATTCATTTAGCATTTATTTATATAATTAAGTAACTTGTGGCTAGTTGCGAGTCCTTGGGAGACGAGTTTGGATTTTCGGGCACATTCTTCACCCGGAAAGTAGGTTCGACACGAGGTGAGTCTCCTTTCTAACCTTGTAAGAGGGAATTGTCCCCATAGGTGATTATAAATGATTGTATGCCCTTATTTATGGGTCTACGCACGCACGAAGTGACGAGAGCCCGTGCGTAGCTACTATTATGCCTTGTCGTGTAGTTTAAAACTCACAAGCATGCTTTATGTGTTATATATGTGATCTTGCATATGGTCTAAGTGGTCTAATATCCTTGAATCTTACATATGAAAGCCTAAGAAGTTACGATTCGAAGTTGACATTATTGGATCCTTTTGCTAGTATGTTCCTTGTTAATTTATCCAGAATTTCCTGTTAATTGTGTATATGTATATGGGAACCCGAGTTGCATGAATGATTCGCGAGCGGGGTAGCCCTAGTATTATGTTAACCACGTCGCATGTTCGATTCGCGAGCGAGGCAGATAGATGCATCTATTGTCCGGGTTGTTCGACCCTCGGCAATGCACATTTACTTTTTACGTCGTATCAGCCGTACGTTCACGGCGTGTCATGTGCTTATTAATTGATGAGAAGCCCTGTAGTTATATTTGTTGATTTTTATGGAAAATAAGGGAACTAAGTAACTTTTATGCTAGGGAAGGTGATACGTAAAGGTACTGCAGAAGGCTATCTGATGCTCCTGCCCTTAGTTTTATTATTAATTTTCATTATTATTATCTCTGCCTAGCCTGTATTTATTATATATTGTTGACCCTAGTAAGTATCACGTCGACCTCTCGTCACTACTTCTTCGAGATTAGACTGGATACTCAATGGGTACATATTTGTTTATTTACTCATGCTACGCTTCTGTACTTAATTGTACATGTTCTGAGGCCGGTACATCTGGTTATCAGGTCGGAGCTCGATCTTGAGTGGTAGTTGGACTTGACTTCACGGTGAGCTTCTTCCCTTGGCGTTCTCAAAAGCACCATGCAGTTATCTTTTGTTTATTCATGTCTACTTATTTCAGACAGTAGGACAATTACTACATCTTTTGTATATTCTACTAGTATGCCTGTAAACTCGTGACACTAGTTCCTGGCACACACGTAGTAGGCATTTTATATTTTGGTACTGTATATGTATGTATTGGTTTAGGATCCCTTATGGCTACTTTGGTTTAAGTTGGTTAATTTATCTGTTTCCACGAAATGTTTTAACTTAAAAGTTTGCAAGTGTTGGAGGGTTTTTATCAAATAAGGGAAATTTATTAGTAAAACAAGTGTTAGCTTACCTGACCCCGATGTTGGGCGCCATCACGACATGGTCGTGACAGATGGACCTTCCGAAGATGCAAAAAGATTCTTTAAATTAGTAGAAGAATGAAAAGAAGAGTTATATCCAGGATGTGAGAATTTCTACAAATTGGGTTTTACGATTCAGTTTTACTTGTTTAAGTGCATACACGGGTTGAGTAATGTGGCATTCACAGACTTGTTGGAGTTGTTAAAAGAGGCATTTACATTTGCTTAGCTACTCGAGTCTTTCTACAAGGAAACAAGCATGATAAAATATTTGGGTCTTCATTATGAAAAAATACGTGCATGTTTTAATGATTGCATGTTATTTTTTAATGATAATATAAATGCGGATACTTGTTATGTGTGTGGGTCTTCTAGATGGAAGAATGTTGTTAATGTATTGACTAATAAAAAGAACAAAACCCCTGCAAAGGTTTTAAGGTACTTTACATTAAAGCCTCGCCTTCAGAGGATATTCATGTGTCCCGAAACAGCTGCAGCTATGAGATGGCTTGCCACTGAACGATCGAATGATGGAAATATAAGACATTCTGCTGATGGTGATTCTTGGAAGGAGTTCGACTCCTTGCACCCTGAATTCTATAGCGACCCTTGTAATATTAGATTGGGTCTTTCAAGTGATGGTTTCAACCCATTTCGAACAATGAGTATTTCCCATAGCACGTGGCTTGTTATGTTAATGAACTATAATCTATTGCCTTGGATTTGCATGAAGCCAGAGTATATAATGTTTTCAATGATCATCCCAGGTCCTTCATCTTCGGGAAAAGAAATAGATGTGTATCTACAACCACTAATTGCTGAATTAAAATAACTATGGGAATTCGGTGTAGAAACATTTGATGCCAAATCTAACCAGATGTTTCAAATGCATGCAAGCATAATGTGGAAAAGTAGTGATTTTCCTACACTAGCAATGCTTTCTAGGTGGAGCACAAAGGGAAATTTTGCATGTCCCACCTGTAATTATGGCACATGCTCTCAATATCTCAAGCATAGTCGTAAGATGTTCTACATGGGTCATCGGGAAGTTTTGCCTCCTGAATTCATTTCGAAGAGATAAGAAATCATTTCAGGGTAAGGAGGATCATAGACTTGCACCCACTCCTTTGTCGGGTACAAAAGTGCTCGAAGAGTTGCGTGAATTCAAGAATATTTGGAAAGGGTCAAAAGAAAAGGTCTCGGGATAACAAGGGTCCATGAAAGAAAAGATCCATCTTTTTGAATTGAATTACCATATTGGAAAACTAACAAATTGAGGCACAATCTTGATCCGATGCACATTGAGAAGAATATATGTGATAGTATTCTTGGGACATTATTGGAGATAGATGGGAAGTCAAAGATCATGTAAATTCTCGTTCCGATTTGCAAGAAATGGGAATACGAAAAGAGCTTCAACCAATACATGATGTTGTAAGTGGAACAATATCTTTGGCTAAAGCTTGTTTCTACATGAATCCAAAAGTGAAGAGGCGTTTTTGCACCGTCTTTAAAAATGTCAAATTGCCAAAAGGGTGTGCCTCGAATATATCACGCTGTGTGCATGAGAAAAAGATGAAAATATCTGGGTACAAGAGTCATGATGCTCATTTTATAATGCATTACTTTCTCCAAGTTGCTGTTAGAAAATCATTACCCAAGAATGTTTCTTGGAATTGATTAAGTTGGGTAACTTCTTTAAGCCATATGTGCCTAGGTGATAAGGCCATAGGATCTTGATAGATTGCAGACTGAATCAATGATATTACATGTGAGCTTGAAATGATTTTCCCTCCAACCTATTTTGATATAATGCCTCATTTTCCTGATCAGTTAGTAAATGAAATTAAGCTTGGGGGTCCAACTCATTGTCGTTGGATGTATTAAACTTAAAGAAATTTGTGCAAATATAAGGCGTTTGTTCGTAATCGAGCTCATCCAGAAGTGTCAATTGCAGAGGGTTTTCTGGACGAAGAGTGCTTGATCTTTTGTTCGAGATACCTACATGATGGGGTGAAGACAAGATTCAGTAGGTACCAAACTGAGGATGATGGGGACATTGAAGGAGCAACATTGTCACCTATTTTTGCAAAAATAGGCCATCCAACTGGAAGTAAAAAAAAGAGAAAAGGAAAGATTTTTGCTATGGATTTGCAGCTATGTTCTAAGGCACATAGATATGTTCTCTTCAATACTGAAGATGAAGAAGTGGAGGCATTCATCATGTAAGATAAAATATATTACCATCACTTGTATTATAAGCTTTATTTATTTTGCATTTTGTTATTTTTAAATTTAATGGATAAAGGCCTAATGACTAAACTTGAAACATATGGCTTGCAGGGAACATAAGAATTTAATTGATAGTCATACTAGATCAAATGCATGGATAAGAGCAAGAAATCATAGTCGAAACTTCGCCGAATGGTTTAAAGATAAAGTAAAAAGCATTGACGTGCCCAATCATTTGCAATGGCTGGCTAAAGGGCCTAATACATTGGCGAAACGATATACTGGATATTTTGTCAATGGCTACTTGTTTCATACAATGATGCGGGATGCCTCGTTGAAGACACAAAATAGTGGAGTGACTTTGTTAGTAACAACGGATAGTTTTGCTAGTGTTAGGGACCAAAATCCCATTGATGGAGAGGTTTTGTAATATGGAGCTATTCTGGATATCATTGAGATTGATTATTGGGGCCGCTTTAGTGTTGTATTGTTTAGATGTGATTGGTTTTGTAATGAAGCTGATGAATATGGGTTAACTCGGGTATACGTTAACCGATTATGTAGTACTGATGACTCTTTTGTATTGCCATCTCAAGTCCATCAAGTTTTTTATGTGGAGGACCCAATTGAGAAAGATGTTTATTATGCAAGGAATAAAGTCCCTATTGATTTGTATGATTTGGAGGAAGAAAATATTCCTAATGTTGGAGAGACATTTTTGAAGGAGCCTAATGATAACGTCGGTCCATCAAATAGATTAGTCGATATTGATATTAGATGGTCGAGAGAAGATTTACCTCTTGATGTTATTGATATGCCATTTGATGCACAACATTCTCACGATACAGATGTGGAAATATTAGAAGAGGAGGATGAGTTAGATGATATGGATTGGGATTGGATGGAGGCTGATGATTGAAGAAGGAAATTCTGATTTTTATTTGTATTTTTAAACTTCATTGTTTTCTTTTGAACAATTCTTTGTTCTTGTATATGCTCTTTGATTTTTTTTGTGTGTTTCAGTTTCAAGCCTTTGTAATATGCTAACTAATTGAAACTTGATATATGGAGCTATTTTAATATGTTTCAGTTCAAGCTTAGTTTGTTTCCTTTCAAGCTTTTATAATATCCAAGCACTTAAGTTCAGTATATTAAATCCTATTTACCACTTTTGTTCTTGCGTTCTTGAGTATGACGTTGGCGTTTGAGATCCATTTAAATCTATATCTATTGTTTAGTCTCATAAGTATTCTATCTTATTTATCCTTGGCAGGTGAATATCAAAAGAGGAAACTCATAAGAAGAGGTCTTTTGGGGAGGTAATAGCCCGATCCTTTAAATCCTACTGTTTTCTTTTATATAATACCTATTAGAGATAATTTGTTATTGTATTTTTCATCAGATTCTGATAGACATTAGTCAAGAAAGACTTTCAAAGCCCAAGAGAAAGAAAAGTGCGACATACGCAAAACCTGGAACAATGGCATCTTTGGAAAATCAAATAAGGAATTCGTTTAGCCAAAAATATGGTGTTCCCGGTAGAAAATCAAAGAAAGATCTTTCGAATATTCTTGAAGAGAATATGCCACAATATCCAGGAGTAGTAGCCCATGTACAAATTAGATCAACCACTTCTGCAAAATATGGTGTTCCTGCTAAACAATCAAACAAAGAGCATCGGAATATCATTGAAGAGAATCTGCTATTGCCACAATATTCAGGAGTAGCAGCCCATGTACAAACTAGATCAACCACTCCTGCCACACAAGTAATAGATGAACAAGTGGTGGAACAAGTTCAGTTGGATTCTACAACTCCTACTGTAGATGAAAAATGTGAAGAACAAGGTAAACACTTATAGATTTTATCCAAAAATATTTACATCCTATTGCAGTCATAAATAACGTATCAACAATACCGATTTGGTGATTTTTTTTTTTGGTTCATACAATTGCAGGCCCTTTTATTCTACCAAGAAAAAGAGGTAAAACAAAGATGAAAAATATACATGGATGCCAGGAGCATAAAGTGATTTTACTTAACAACTTAAATCAACTCGTTGGTCCTAGTGATGGTGTTGTGATAGAGTTTGGAAGCTTCCTCGGTACACTGGCAAGGAATGCGACTCCATGTCCTCTTGATATTTTGAATTGAAGGAAGATGGACACAAAAGAGGATATATGGGAATATACCAAGGTCTGAACTTCTTAATTTTGAATATTTTGTTGAAAATCTCATATCTTCTGCTCTAACAGATTTGACATCAATTGTAGGATAAATATGATATTCATGAAGCTGGAAAAATGTCACAACCCAAATTCCTATTCAGGTCGTGATGGCGCCCAACAACAAAGTCAGGCAAGACAACACTAGTTTGCTAATGAAATTGCTTAAATTAAAGAGATGTTCAAATACTTGTTCAGTTTTAATTTAAGAAGTCCTTTAATGAAAGTGAAAAAGTAACCCAAAAATCGTTTGCCAACATATACAGTATAGAAAAATATTACGAAAACCAAATACGTATGCCAAGACCTAGTGTCACAAGTCCACAGGCGACTAGTGGAATATACAAAATAATCAAAATGAGTATACAACTGTCTGAAAGGGGTAGACAGAAATATCCCGAAAACAATAGAAAATCCACAGTGCTGCTGAGGAACGCCAGGAAAAGCAACTAACCGTGTAGTCGGGTCCAGATAGTACTCTCAATGACGGACACCGGAATAGTGACCAGGTGCAACAGCCTCAGAACTTGTACAATTAAGTACAGAAGTGTAGCATGACTACATATAAACAAATATGTACCCAGTGAGTATCCCGTCTAAACTCGAAGAAGTAGTGACGAGAGGTAGACGTGTTACTCACTAGGGTCGTCATCAATAATATGATTTAATGAATCTAAAAAGTAATAACATTTATGGAAAACAAGTAGACATGAAGCATCAGTATATAAAAACAACGATCTCCCTGCAAGGGCCAAGTAACAATATTTAACAAAATCACGAGTTTCTTTCTCACAGAACAATTTAATCGGTAAGAATATTATTAAGACTCTCAATCAAGCACATAGTATGTAATATACCGAGGCGTACGACCGAAGAGACGCAGAAATTTAANGACATAAATATAAGGCTACCCCGCTCACGAATTATACATGCGACACGGGTGCTCGTAGACATACACAGAATTATTAGGAAATTCAGGAATTTATCATGGATTATTCTTAAATTCAGGGATTTAAACACTTAAAACTTACACATAGCATACAAAATTCTCATGTTAATTTCAAGGGTAATAATCAACCAGGAACACAAGCAAGGATACAGGTAAGGCACGTAGAGGCATGCTTGTGAAGTCCTAAATTCTACCCGACACAACAGAGTAGTAGCTACGCACGGACTCTCGTCACTTTTCGCGTACGTAGCCCTCGCAAATAAGGACAAACTCAATCGTTTCCATTTACCTATGGGGACAATTCCCTCTTACAAGGTTGGAAAGGAGACTCACCTCGCGTAGAATCAAATTCCCAGCCAAGAACGCGCCCGAAACTACAAACTTTACACCTGAGGACTCGCAACTAATCAAATGATATATAAATATGTCAATGCATGCTCAAGGTATGGAAATTCTCCTACTTATTTAGTAAATTCACTATTCTTGAAGAAATCCCAAAATACACCCCCGGGCCCACATGCTCGGGTTCCAGAAATTTTCGAAGATAATACTCACCCATAGCCTAAGGATCATTAATATGTAATTTTTATATGATTTCGTGGTAGAAAAGTGGTGAAATTCCCTAAAGTTCACCAACCCTAGGTTTTTACTCTAACCCCCATGATTTCCACTATTTAGATGTTAATCTACCTAAGTTTTGGTGCAATAATCTAACATTTTAGTAGAATTTACTTACCTCTTAGTAGCTAGGTGGTGGAGAGTTCTTCCCAAGCTCTCAAGTCTTCAATGGAGGTAAAAAATGAAAGGAATGAAGGAGTTCCGCACCTGCGGCTCGAGGACCGCACCTGCGGTCTCGCGCCTGCTAGTTGGGGCTCGCACCTGCGGAGTTGGACCAGAAAGGCTGGGCCCGCACCTGCGGAGCTGGAGACCGCACCTGCGGAATTCCCGCACTTGCGTGGCTGGGACCGCAGGAGCGGTCACGCACCTGCGGTCACACCAGATCAGGTGCACCAACTGCATTTTCAGTTGGTCTTTGGCCTCGTGTGGTGTACGGGAGGCACCTGGGCCTACCCGAACCCCCGTCCAATTCTACCAACAAGTCCTAAATCATAATATAGACTAGCTCGAGCCTCCGGAACACCCGGAACAACGCTAAATCTCAAAATCAGCCCTCAAAACCCCTAGGATCAAACTTAAGAATTTCTAAGTTCTTGAATTCGGTTTCAATGCGCCGAACCGACCTATACTACTCGGAATGACACCAAATTTTGCAGGCAAGTCATGAATGACATAACGGAACTATTCCCAATCTCGAAATTCCGTTCGGACCTCGATAACATAGAATCACGTTCTAAACCAAATTTCAAACTTAAGGAAACTATATTTCGCTATTTGGCGTCGAAACGCTCCCGGGTCATCCAAAACCCATTCTGGACATACGTAAAAGTCCGAAATCACCGTACGAAGCTACTGGAATTGTCAAAACTCGATTCCGATACCGTTTACTAAAAAAGTTTACCAAAGTCAAACTTGGCTTTAAAAGCCAACCTTAAGGAACCAAGTGTTCCTATACTATTCCAAACACTTCCAAATCCCGAACTACCCATCCCCGCAAGTCAAAAATCATGATAAGCCACTACGGGAAGTCTTATTTAAGGGAACAGGGTCCGAATACACAAAACAACCGGTCAGGTCGTTACAAAAAAAATATACTATGGAATCAGTGCAAGCTGCCTAGAGAAAGCACAAGAGTAGATTGAAAAAAGATCACTTTGACTCCTATCAGAATGATGAAGCTCGACTGCAAAATATCCCTGAAGATATTCCAGCTTCTCAGTTTAAGGAACTCCTTAGGTATTGGAACTCAGAGAAACTCTAGGTTTGTGTACTTCTTTCTAGTCCTACTTCTTCTTCTTCTTGAACTTCTTCTTAAAGTTCTTCTTCTTAAAGTTATTAGGGATGTTTCCTCCTTCTTTCTCTGCTTAACTGTTGCTGGTTGTATTTATCCCAACCGTCACCTTTGTCTATAAAAAATTGAATGAAATAAAGGTTTTGGTTATGGCAAAGTGAAGAAGCCAAACATTTTTCATTAGCCCGCCTCTGGCAAATTTTGTTAAGTGATATAAGTTGGTTTTAGTTGAAAGATATTGCTAATCCATTCAAGCAATAAGAAGAATAAGGGAAATTAGATTAACTATTATCAACATTTTTGGTTTGCAAATTGATACACTATTCATTACTGTAGCACATGTTCTCTTAATTCTGAAAGTAAAAGTTTGTTATTTGGATTTTCCAAGATCATAGTTAAAAAAGTAAGAAGGAACTGACTTTCTTCTTAGATAACTAGTGCTGAACAATATATAAGAGCTCAAGATTTTTCTAATTGGAAGGTATCATTTCCTCATTTTTTTAGAAAGACTTCACTTTTTCTTCCAGAGCATTAATATATTCATAAACTCTTGATTCCAACAGTCTGTAGAAAGAGAAAACCAAAACAACACGTGCTTGATTAAATGGTTTGATGATGCGTATACATGATTGCTTATGGCGGCAATGATAAAAAAAGTGAGCGCTTCATCGCTCTAAGTGAGAAGCGAAACGGAAGGGTTATTATTCTTCTTATTCTTCTTTTTATTTATCTTTTTCTTTCTAAACATCCAAAAAGCGTCGAAATGCTGGCGAATATTTTTCAGAATAATTCTGCACAATTTTTTCAGTTTCTGCCCAAAATGCCTGCCCAATTTCTGCAATCTTGTAGCTAATTCCTGCTCTCTTTTGTCTACTACATGAATCTGCTTAGTGATTTTGTAAGTTATTATTTGATGTTTCTTTCTTCTTGCATAGAATGTCCCAAATAAATAGTGAGAACCAGAAAAAGTAAAAAAATCCTCACACTGCTGGAAAAAACAGTTTTGCTTTAGTTTGTTCTATGTTGGTGACTAACTAAAAAATTTGTCTCTTGTTTAGTGCATCCTAGGTCACCAGGAATGCTAACTCACTTTTATGTAACTAGGAAAATGATAAGGAAACTTCAGATCCTTTATCAGCAAAGGAAGTCTTTCTAGCTACAAGAAAAAGAAAAGATGGGCGAGCATACAAGTGCCCGGATGAAGATACAACTAGTAAAATTGTGCGAATTATATCTAACTGATGTTATATCGATATCAATTATTTATTTTTATTAGTTTAATTTTTATTTACTTGTTCTATTTGTTTGAATTTGCTTTGAAGGCTCAAATGGAGGAAATTGAAGCACAACAAAACGAAATTGATGGCACTGAGTCGGTAGATGCATTTGCATCTGTCATGGGGGCTGAACATCCGGGACGTCTGAGATTGTATGGACGAGGGGTTACAAGAACTTCTTTGAGAGGGAAAGTAGGATGTTTTGAATCCTCTTCAAATACTACAAATTATCTACAAAAAATGGAGGAGAAGATACAAAGAATGGAGAAAACAATTAAGGAACAAAAGGAAACTATCCGTCAAGAAGTTGTTGCAGATGTCCTTGCACGACTTCAGCATTCAGGATTTGATATTGATGCTAACATTATTCTTGCGGCATTGGGTGATAATTCTTCGGGAGAAGCTTCTTCTACACATCAATGAACTTTGCAACCAATCCGTCGTCCATCTACTGATACCAACAAAGAAGGCCAACTCATTCCAGGTATTAATATTGCTTATTTAAAATGAAAAAAGTATTGATTTAATATTGCGTGTCTAATAAAAAGTACTGCTTATTTAAAATGAAAAAGGACTGATTATTCAAGGCAACTTTTATTATTATGTCTCAAGTCCCTAAGCAAGTTCCTGTATGAAATACCTATCCTTAATGAGCAAATTTCTTGTTCATAACAGATTGAATTGTGGTCAAGCCATAAATTGAATAATGGAATGACAACTGTAAAGAAATCCAGTAAAATGTGGATACATCAACGATTCCACCTAAACTTATTTCCACCTTAAGCAGTAATTGCAACATCATTTGTAAAATGTAAACGAGGTCCTCAGCTTGATCCATTGGAATATCTTCTGAGAAGAAAAATTAGAATATTGTAATCCAAATGTATTTAAGAAGAAAAGAAAAAAAACTTCTATTTGCTGAAAGTGTGAAGTGTTGGACTAACATGTGTGGTTGTAGTTGGTGAAAGAGGAGATGAAACAAGGTATAGAATTTAATGACCTAGTTCTGCATAGTTGGACCAGCTTTCATAGTTGATGTGATGTATTGGACTAGCTTTCATAATTGATGTATGGATGGATCATAGGTTCTACATTATTGTATTTACAAATGATATTTTGAGCAGGTTGAAAATTTTGGGATAGTCATATTTACAAAGAAAAATCTGCCGAAAAATTTAAGAATTTAGAGAGTTTGAAACTTTTTCAGTTATTAAATTAGTCGTTCAATTACTTTGTGATTCAATTATCCTAAAAGATTTATTTATTTATTTCTCATTGTATTTTGTAGGTGCAGCAATTGCGGATGAAAGCAGTGACGAAGACCTAGACCTTACTTGAGTGTTGTTGATCATTGCTAAACTTTCTATTGTTATGTTTAAGGATATTTTAGTTTAGAACTTTTTGTATGCGAACTCATATATTTTGACTTTTGAATTGTTGACCAAACAATGTATTCATATTTTATTTTTGTACGTGGATAATGCTAGTTGGATATGGTGTAAACAATTTCATAGAATAGGAAAATATTTCTCATTTTGCTTCCTTAAATATCAGAAATTATAATTTGTTGCAATTGAGAATATATCCGTTCCAATATACCTAGAAAATAATAAGAGCAGCCCCAAATGACCGTTCAATTATGTTATGAGATCTGTTGCGATAGGGTACTGGTAATTGTTCCAATATATCACACAAATTGTTGCAAATTTATCATGAAAACCGTTGCAATAGACTTAAAATGCACTCACTAAGGGTGTAAAGACTCTGGAGGGGCTCTTATATACGCCCAAGTGCTATATCAATCTAACAAAGGCGTGATCAGAGTATCGATGCGGTGTACTCTCCGATCTCATAACTGTCTCAATAACAGACTCTCGGCCTCACTCAGTCATTACTCTCCAGTCTCGCTCACATGGGTCAAAGATGCATAAATCAGCCCGAAACAATGATAAATATGCATACAATTAACAATTTTTGAGACTGACGCATGAAATGATATGCTATGACAGGACTGACTATATGGAATCAAATAATCACATAATGAGACAGGTATACAACCACTCGTGTCTGAGCATTTTCGGCGTGAAGCCTTAGCATTTATATTTAACATTAATAGAAGTGCGGATATCAATCTGTAATAGCTACTAAACAGTGCCATGGGATGAGCCAGACCACAAATTACTCGGTGCACACCCGCACGCCCGTCACTGGCATGTGCGTCACCTCAATTATAGTCATATATCATATAGTTCGGAGTTTCGAACCCTCAGAACCAAGTTTTGAAACGTTACATACCTCAAAACCAGCTAAATTCCTAGCCCTCATTTCCTTTGCCTCTAAACTCAGCCTCTGAGTGCTCCAAATCTACCAAAAATCACATTTATATCATTGTAATATGCAAAGGAACGAAACCCATTCAAAAATTATCAAACTTAACCAAAAATCACGAAATTGGCTAAACTCGACCCCGGGCCCACGTCTCAGAATCTGATAAAAATTACATCACAAGAATCCTCTTCCTCCCACGAGTCTATGCATACCAAGAACATCAAAATCGGACTTAAAATGCCCCCTCAAATCCCCAATTTAAAGTCTCCAATTACAAGCCCTAATCATCAAATATTGGTACTAATTTCCCAAAAATTTCACTACTAATCAGTCCATTAATACCATATAAACGAGTTTTAAGTCCAAAAGTATTACCTCCACGAAGAACCCTCGAATTTCCTCTTCAAAACCTTTCAAAATGCTTCAAACCTGTGTAAAAATGGTGGAAGAATGACCAAAATTTGCTAAGGGTCCTATTTATATGACCTGGCCCAGCGATTATCGCATCTGCGGCTGAATTCTCGCACCTGCGGTCCTAGGTGCGCGCACCTGCGAGAATCCACTTAAATGCCAAAATCCGCACATGCGATCAAAATTCCGCACCTGCGACTCCGCACATGCGATCAAAATTCCGCACCTGCGACTCCGCATCTGCGGTCCTTCACCAGTCCACCAAATTCCGCATATGTGACCATATGTCCGCTTCTGCGGGCTCGCACCTGCGGTCCTCTATCCGCAGATGAGGTTACACCAGAACCAGCAGCTTCAGCTGCAAATTTCAAGCTGTCAACTCCCCGATGGCTACCCGAATAATCCCGAGCCCCTCGGGACCCCAACCAAAAATACAAGCAAGTCATAAATGATCACCCGGACTTAGTCGCACCCTCGGAACATCCAAAATAATGTCAATACACAAAATTCACCTCGGATTCAAGCCTATGAACCTAAAAACTTCCAAATTTCGCCGAAGATGCCGAAACCATCCAAAACATGTCCAATTGACCCGAAAATTTGCACACAAATCTAAAATGACCCTATGAACTTGTTCCAACTTCTGGAATTCCATTCCGACACCGATAGCTAATTTTCCACTGCCGAACGAAAATTGCTAGAAACTCAATTTCGCCAATTCAATCCTAATTCTACTCTGGACGTAAAAATCACATTCCGAACACTCTCCTAAGTCCCAAATCACCTAACAAAGCTATCCGAGCTATAAAATCCATATTCTGAGGTCGTTTACCTATAAGTCAACTCCCGATTGACTTGTCTAACTATTAATCTCTTTTAACAGACTAAGTGTATCAATTCTCACCACGACCACTCCGAACCCGAACCAACCGACCCCACACATCATGAATAAGTTAAATAACATATGAAAAAGCTGAAACAACGGAATCGGGGCTAATTTCACGGAACGACTGGCCGAGTCGTTACATTATCCCCCTCTTAAACAAACATTCGCCCTTGAACGGGTCTAGAAACATACCTAGAGTCTCAAATAAGTGAGGATATCTGCTCCGCATCCACTGGTGCCCTCTCCACTGCACCTTTACTGAAGCTATATCCTTAGACCTCAACCTTCTGACATGTCGACACAAAATAGCCGCTGGCTCTACCTCATATGACATATTACCCTCAAGCTGAACTGAGGTGAAGTCCAAAACATGAGACGGGTCACCAACATACTTCCGGAGTATAAAAACATGAAACACTAGATGAACACTCGATAAGCTGGGTGGCAAAGAAATTCCATAAGCCACCTCTCCAACCCTCTGAAGCACCTCAAAAGGCACAATGAAACGGGGACTCAACTTGCCCCTCTTCCCAAACTGCATAACACCCTTCATGGGTGACACCTTCAGTAGTACCTTCTCCCCAAGCATGAAAGACACATCTCGGACCTTCCGGTCCGCATGGCTCTTCTGCCTAGACTGCGCTGTGCGAAGCTGCTCCTGAATCAACTTCACCTTATCCAACGCATCCTGTACCAAATCTGTGCCCAAAATACTGACCTCACCCGACTCAAACCAACCAACCAGAGATCTACACCTCTTACCATATAAAGCCTCATATAGAGCCATCTGGATACTCGACTGCTAACTATTATTATAAGAAAACTCTTCGAGTGGCACAAACTGGTCCCATGAACACCCAAAATCAATGACAAATGCACACACCATATCCTCCAAAATCTGAATAGTGCGCTCTGACTGCCCGTATGTCTGAGGATTAAATGATGTGATCACTCGACCTGAGAACCCAACTCTCTCTGCACAACCCTCCAAAACTGAGATGTGAACTGTGTACCTTTGTCTGAAATGATAGAAACTGGAACACCATGCAACCGGACAATCTCTCTGATATATATATCAGTTAACAACTCCGAAGAATAAGTAGTACTAACAGGAATGAAGTGCGCGGACTTGGTCAATCGATCAACAATAACCCATATAGCAGCGAACCTCCTCGAAATCCGTGGGAGTCCAAGTACAAAGTCTATATTTCTCCGCTCTCACTTCCACTCCGAAATATCTAACCTCTGGTGCAATCCACCTGGTCTCTGGTACTCATACTTGACCTGCTGACAATTGAGACACTGAGCTATCAACTCAACAATATCCTTCTTCATCCGCCTCCACCAATAATGTTGTCTCAGATCGTGAAACATCTTCGCGGCACCCGGATAGATGGAATTCTGCGAGCTATGGGCCTCTACTAGAATAACTCTCGAAGCCCGTCCACATTGGGCACACAAATCCGACCCTGCATACTCATAACCCCATCATCATCAATCACTACATCCCTAGCATCACCTCGCCGGACCTTGTCGTGAAGAACGAGCAAGTGCGGGCCATCATATTGGCGCTCCCTGATCCGGTCATAAAGAGAAGACCTGGAAGCTACACTAGCCAACACCCGGTGAGGCTTTGATAAGTACAATCTCACAAATTGACCTGCTAAGGCTTGAACATCAAGTGCTAATGGTATCTCTGATGCTGGGAGATATGCTATACTCCCCAAACTCTCTTCTTGGCGACTCAAGGCATCGGCAACTACATGACCTTTCCCGGATGGTATAAAATACTTATATCATAGTCCTTAAGAAGCTCCAACCATCTTCTCTAACGCAAATTCAAATCCTTCTTCTTAAACAGATGTTGCAGACCACGGTGATTAGTGAAAACCTCACAATGCACACCGTACAAATAATGACGCTAAATCTTCAAGGTGTGAACAATGGCTGCTAGCTCGAGATCATGTACATGATAATTCTTCTCGTGAGTCTTCAACTGGCGCGAGGCTTAGGAAATCACCCTACCCTCGTGCATCAAAACACAACCAATGCCTATCCTCGAGGCATCACAATATACGGTATAAGAACCTGAATCTAATGCCAATACTAGTACGGGAGTTGAGGTCAATGTAGTCTTGGGTTTCTGAAAGATCTCCTCACACTCGTCCGACCACCTGAATGGTGCGCCCTTCTTGGTTCATTTTATCAAGGGCGAAGAAATAGTAGAAAACCCCTCCACAAAGCGACGGTAATATCCCGCCAAACCAAGGAAGCTCCTAATCTCTGTAGCTGAGGACGGTCTGGGCCAACCCTGTACCGCCTCTATCTTCTTCGGATCCACCTGAATACCCTCAATGGACATCACGTGCCCTAATAAAGCTACTGAGCCAAGCCAAAACTCACACTTGGAGAACTTTTCATAAAGCTTCTCGTCCCTCAGTCTCTGCAACAACTCTCAAATGCTGAGTGTGCTCCTCCTGACTATGAGAATATACCATGATGTCATCAATGAACACGATAACAAAGGAATCCAAGTACGGCTGAAATACATTGTTCATCAAATGCATGAACGTTACTAGGGCACTGGTCAGCCCAAAGGACATCACCATAAAATAATAATGACCATAACGAGTCATGAAAGTTGTCTTGGGAATGTCAGAATTCCGAATCTTCAGTTGATGATACCCGAATCTCAAATCAATCTTAGAGAACACTCTAGCTCCCTGAAGCTGGTCAAACAAATCATCAATACGGGGCAAAGGATACTTATTCTTGACTGTAACCTTGTTCAACTGCCTGTAGTCAATACACATCTTCATGGAACCATCATTTTTCTTTACAAACAACAGTGGTGCACCCCAAAGTGACACAATAGGCCGAATGAACTCCTTATGTAGGAGTTCTTGAAGCTGCTCTTTCAATTCCTTCAAATACGTTGGTGCACTACGATACGGTGGAATAGAGATAGGTTAAGTGCCTGACACCAAATCAATACCAAAATCAGGTGGCATGCTTGGCAGGTCAGAAGGAAACACGCCCGGAATATTACAGACCACGGGAATAGAATCAATAGTGGGAGTCTCAACAATGACATCCCTCACAAAGGAAAAATATGACAAACATCCTCTCTCCACCATACGGTGGGCCTTCAGGTAAGAAATCACCCTACTAGGAACATACTCAACAGAACCTCTCTACTCAACCCTCAGAAATCCTGGCATCGCTAAGGTCACGGTCTTAGCGTGACAATCAATATTTGCATGACACAGAGATAACCAGTCCATGCCCAATATCACATCAAAGACAACCATGTTAAGTAACAACAGATCCACTCGGGTCTCCAGACCCCCAATAGATATCACACAAGACCGGTACACCCGATCCACAATAAAGGTATCACCCATCAGGGTAGACACATGAACGGATGTAACTAAGGACTCACGGGGCATATCCAAAAAATGGTCAAAGTATGATGAAACATAAGAATACGTGGAACTAGGATCAAATAAGACCGATGCATCTCGGTGACAGATTGAGACTATACCTATAATCACTGCATCTGAGGCCAAAGCATATGGTCTGGCTGGGAGTGCATAGAAACGAGCCTGACCTCCACCTGATCGACCTCCCCCTCTAGGGTGGCCTCTAGCTGACTGACTCCCACCCTAGCTGCCTTGACGGGTGGTGTAGTAACTGGTGTTGAAGCTGAAGGATGGCTTCTCTGCTGGAATGAACCATCCAAAAGATGGGGACAATACCTCTTGATATGAACCGGATCACCACACTCAAAGAAACCCCTCTCAGCAAATGATGGTGGGGACTGAAGGGAACCCATAGAACTAGAATTACCACTAGAAGAACAATGCGCCGAGGAACCCCGAAGTGATGGTGGCCGAGATGAACTCTAGGCTAGAAGAGCACTGAATGAGGAACAACCCAGATGAGATTTGCAGGGATCATGCCCAGATGATGCACCACTGAAGGCTGGGCAGACTAGCTGTGGAGACCTAAATGAATGAGCTATGTTGTGGTGAGACTAACCTCCTGAGTGCACACCACCAAAACTACCAGCTCCTCGAGGCCTCTTGGCCTCTCTCTCGACTTGCTCCTAGCGGCGAACTGACTCAATCTCTCTGGTAATGTCAACCATCTCTTCAAAAGAAGCGCCAGATACCCTCTCCCTTGTTAGAAAAATCCGAAGCTGATAAGTGAGGCCATCAATGAACCTCCTGATCATCTACTTATATGTGGGAACTAGCCAAATAGCAAGAAGGGCTAACTCGGAGAACCTCATCCATACTACGTCACGGTCATGTCCGCCTAACGCAACTGCTCGAACTCCCTGCGTAGCTCCTCCATGCATGACTGCAGACATACTTCTCCAACAAGAGAATGGAGAACTGATGCCAGGTAAGGGGCGTTGCATCAATAGGTCGACGCCTCTTATAGGCCTCCCACCAAGAAAGTGCAACTCCTAAGAACTAGAAGGTAGTAAATGGGACCCCTTTGACCTCCAATATCCCTGTTGTGAGAAGAATCCTCTGACACTTGTCCAAGAAGCCCTGGGCATCCTCTCCCTTAGTACCACTGAAAATCAGAGGCTGAAATCTACTAAACCTATCCAACATGCGTTGCTCGTCATTTGCCAAAGATGTGACCACAAAATCCTAGGGTGGGGCAACCGGCTGGACTGGAGCTACCCCCGGTGTCTGAATCCCCTGGGTAACCTACTTCGGTGTTCGGGCAGCTTGAGTCTGAGTGCCTCCCCTGGCCTGAGAAGTAGCGGCAGTAGTAGACATAGCGACTGCCTATGCAAGACTGGTGCACACAGTCAGAATCTGAGCAAGAGTCTCCTAAAGACCCAGAATCACAATAGGCACTGCTGGTGCCTGAACATGTCCCGCTGGAATCTCAACGGCGGGGACCTAATCTTAAACACTAGGAGGGTCCATACGTACTGCCCTGGCTGCTGCGCGGGCTGCACCCCTCCCTCTGTCGCGACCTCGACCGCGGCCTCGACCTCTTGCTTGTCCACCTGGTGTCTTATCACCCAAATTGGTAACGTTAGTCCTCACCATTTGTGAGAGAATGAAAACAACAGAAGTTTAGTTCCAGGAATCTACAGGTTCGCACGACAGAATTCAAGAATGTGAGATTTTTCCTAAGGGTTCTGTAGCCTCTCGAAGATAAGTACAGACGTCTATGTACTGATCCGCAAGACTCTACTGAACATGCTCAAGGCTGGTGAGACCTATTTAACCTATATATCTGATACCAACTTGTCATGACCCTAAACACTTAGTCGTGATGGTGCATGTCGTGGAATCAGGCAAGCCACACACCTCATTGGAATAAAGTTTTTTGTTTCAGAAAAAATTATAAATTTAGAAATGATAGTGTCAATAATAATCCATTTGAAAGTCTAACATCATTTGAAAACAACATCCAAAACCCAGATCTAATGTCACTCAGCCACGGGCTACTATAAGCAAAATATCGAAATGTAGAGCCGACATAAACATGTTTGGAGAAAAACAAAATACAATGGGAAGAAAAAGAAGGAGAAATCGAGGCTGCGATCGTCAACTACTACCTCGAAGACTCCAATGAACTCTCGGTCAGCAAATCAACCACTGCTACAGGGCCTTGCCGAACATGGATATGCACACAAGGTGCAGGGGTAACGTGAGTACACCAAATCAGAAGTAACGAACCCAAACTATGGGCTGAGAGGTAGTGACGGACTAAAATTGAGAAGTTAAAATAAACAACATACAGAAATTAGTCATGCTAACAATTTATCATAAAATGAACAAAATATGCCAAGTATGCTCAATATACTCTACATGCCAATATATAAATATATGAAACTAGTGTGTAAATGCACACAGTGCTCATAACCCTCACATAGAAGTCCACTCAGTACTATATATGGCTCTCAGGCTCGGGGAAGATCCATCCCGGAATGTACATGAACACCGGTGACCGTAGTCACTCAATACTAAGGAAAAAGCCAATCCATCACCACGGAGAAGATCCATCTCCGGAATACATCACTCGGACAAGATCCATGTCCAGGGACGATCCATCCCTCACAAACCATCAACTTCGGACAAGGTCCATGTCCAGGGAAGATCCATCCCATAATATCAATGCGCTCATTATGGATGTAAAGACTCCGGAGGGGCTCTTATAAGCCCAAGCGCTATATCAAGCAAACGAAGGCATGATTAGCGTATCGCTGCAGTGTTCAGTATAATCTCATAAGTGTCTCAATAACAGACTCTTGTCCTCACTCAGTCATTACTCTCCAGTCTCGCTCAAATGGGTCACAGATGCATAAATCAGCTCGAAACAATGATAAATATGCATACAATTAAGAATTTCTGAGACGGAGATATGAAATGATATGCACTGACAGGACTGAGTATATGGAATCAAATAATCACTTAATGAGACAATAATATACGACAACTCGGGTCTAGCATTTATACTTATCATGATTTCTAACATGTTCACATTTACCACATTAATAGAAGTGCAGATATCAATCTGTAATAGCTACTAGACGATGCCATGGGAAGAGCCAGGCCAAAAATTACTCGGTGCAATCATGCACACCCGTCACTTGGCATGTGCGTCACCTCAATTATAGTCATATATCATATAGTTCGGGGTTTCGAACCCTCAGAACGAAGTTTGGAAATGTTACTTACCTCAAAACTGGAAAAACTCCTAGCCCTCAATGCCTTTGCCTCTAGACTCCGCCTCCGAGTGCTCCAAATCTACCAAAAATCATATTTATATCATTATTATATGCCAAGGAATGTAACCCATTCAATATTATCAAAATTAACCAAAAATCCTGAAATTGGCCAAACACGACCCCTAGGCCCACGTCTCGGAATCTAATAAAAATTACATCACAAGAATCCTCTTCCTCCCACTTGTCTATGCATACCAAGAACATCAAAATCGGACTTCATATGACCCCTCAAATCCCCAATTTAAAGTCTCCAATTAGAAGCCCTAATCACCCAATTTTGGTACTAATTTCCCACAAATTTCACCACTAATCATTCAATTAATCACATATAAATGAGTTTTAAGTCCAAAAGTCTTACCTCCACGAAGAACCCTTGAATTACCTCTTCAAAACCCTTCAGAAAGCTTCAAACCCGTGTAACAATGGTGGAAGAATGACCAAAATTCGCTAAGGGTCCTATTTATTTGATCTGCCCAGCGATTACCGCACCTGCCGCTAAATTCTCGCACGTGCGAACCCGCACCTGCGGTCCCAGGTGCGCACCTGCGAGAATCCATTTAAATGCCAAAATTCGCACAAGCGATCGAAATTTCGCATATACGACTCTGCAGGTGCGGCCCCAATTGTATGAGTAGCACCTTCGAGTCGTCCTCCAGACTCTGAGGAATAGTCAGTTGTATGCCAAGTTTTCTAAGTGTAAGTTATGGTTGCGTTTGGTAGCATTTCTGGGCCATGTTGTGTCGGCAGAGGGTATTCAGGTGGATCCTAAGAAGATTTCAGCAGTCAGAGATTGGCCTAGACCCACCTAAGCTACAGAGATTCGGAGTTTCTTGGGCTTAGCAGGTTATTATCGTCGCTTTGTGGAGGGCTTCTCATCTGTCACAGCCCCGATAACCAGGTTGACTCAGAAGGGTGCCCAGTTCAAGTGGTCAGATGAGTGTGAGGCGAGCTTTCAGAAGCTCAAGACAGCCTTGACCACGGCATCGGTGTTAGTTTTGCCCACGGGTTCAGGGCCATATACCGTGTATTGTGATGCTTCACGGGTTGGACTTGGTGCAGTGTTGATGCAGTATGGCAAGGTTATAGCTTATGCTTCATGTCAATTGAAGGTTCACGAGAAGAACTATCTAGTCTATGATTTAGAGTTAGCAGCCATCGTTCATGCGTTGAAGATTTGAAGGAATTATCTGTATGGGGTGCCATGTGAGGTGTTCACGGACCATAAGAGTTTGCAGTATCTATTCAAGCAAAAAGAGTTTAATATGAGGCAGAGGAGATGGTTAGAGCTGTTGAAAGACTACAACATTACCATCTTATATCATCCGGGGAAGGCCAATGTAGTGGCTGATGCCTTGAGCCGCTAGTCAGCCAGTATGGGTAGTCTTACTTATATACCAGTCGGAGAGCGACCGCTTGCTTTAGATGTTCAGGCTTTGGCCAACCGATTCATGAGATTGGATGTTTTTGAGACTGGTAGCGTTTTGGCCCATATTGTGGCTCGTTCTTCATTGTATGATTATATTTGGGACAGGTAGTATGATGATCGTGATTTATGTGTTCTTAGAGATACGACATGGCACGGAGGTGCCAAGCAGGTTACTGTTGGGGATGATGGAGTCTTGAGGATACAGGGCCGTGTTTGTGTGCCTGATGTTGATGGTATTTGTGAGTTGATATTGCAGGAGGCCCATAGTTCCCGGTATTCCATTCATCCGGGCGCCGCAAAGATGTACCAGGATTTTCCACAGCATTATTAGTGGTGGAGGATGAAGAAAGATATTGTAGCATATGTAGCTCGGTGATTGAACTGTCAGCAGGTTCAGTACGAGCACCAGAGACCCGATGGTTTGATGCAGCAGATTGAGCTTCCCGAGAGGAAGTGCGAGCGTATCACCATGGATTTCGTAGTTGGGCTCCCAAAAACACAGATGATGTTTGATGCGGTGTGGGTCATTGTGGATAAGCTGACCAAGTCAACGCACTTCATTCCGGTATCAGTTTCGTATTCTTCGGAGAAGTTGGCAAAGATCTAAATGAGGAAGATTGTTCGCATGCATGGTGTGCCCGTGTCAATTATATCTGACCGAGGTACTCAGTTTACCTCCCATTTCTGGAGAGTATTTCAGCGTGAGTTGGGCACACGGGTTGATTTGAGCATAGTGTTTCATCCTCAGACGGACAGACAGACTGAGTATACTATTCAGATCTTGGAGGATATGTTGTGAGCGTGTCTCATTGACTTTGGAGGTTCATGGGACCAGTTATTTCCTTTAGCTGAGTTTTCCTACAACAAAAGCTATCATTCGAGCATTCAGATGGCTCCGTATGAGGCGTTGTATGGTAGGCGGTGTCGGTCGCCAGTTGGGTGGTTCGAGCCGGGAGAGGCTAGGTTGTTGGGTTCAGAGATAGTCCAGGATGCCTTGGATAAGGTGCAGATCATTCAGGATAGACTTCGTACAGCTCAGTCCAGGCAGAAGAGTTATGCGGATCACAGAGTTCGTGATATGGAATTCATGATAGGAGACTGGGTATTTCTTCGTGTGTCGCCCATGAAAGGCGTGATGAGGTTCGGAAAGAAGGGAAAGTTGAGCCCTAGGTACATTGGTCCATTTGAGATTCTTGACAAGGTAGGAGAGGTGGCCTACAGACTTGCCTTGCCACCGAGTTTATCAGTCGTGCACCCGGTGTTTCATGTATCTATGCTTCGGGGGTATATTGTCGATCCATCTCATGAGCTTGACTTCAGCGGTGTCCAGTTGGACAAGGATTTGACTTATGAGGAGGACCCGGTAGCAATTTTAGCTCAGCAGGTTCGTCAGTTGAGATCGAAGAGTTATCCTTCGGTTCGTGTTCAGTGGAGAGGTCAGCATGTTGAGGCAGCTACCTGGGAGTCCGAGTCCGATATGTGGAGCCGATATCACCATCTTTTCCCCGATTCAGGTACCTTTCTATGTTCGTTCGAGGAGGAACGTTTGTTTTAGAGGTGGAGATTGTGATGACCCAAAAGGTCATCCCGTGTAAGTTTAGCTAAATCTATGTTCCGAGGCCATGAAAACCTTCTTCTATCCTACCTCGATTTGTGTGCCCATCCCGGGTGTGTAGCCGGGAAGCCATTAAGTGAAAAACTGATAAAACAGATATTTTTGTGTTGAAAGATTGAATAAAGTTGACTTTGGTCAACATTTTTGGTAAACAGACCCGTGATTTGACTCTCCCAGAGGGTTCGTAGGAAAATATGGGACTTGGGCGTATGCCCGGAATCGAATTCCGAGGTTCCAAGTCCGAGAATTGAATTTTTTAAAGAAAATTATTTTCTGAAATATATAAAGGTTTTTGAAAATGAAATTTGATGTGAAACTTGTGATATCGGGCCCGTATTATGGTTCCGGAGCCCGGAACAGGTGCAATGTGTTTTATATGTATTATCTATGAAATTTTGTAATAAACCGACTTCATTTGACATGATTCGGATCAAAAATGGAAAATTTAGAAGTTTTGGAAGTTTTAAGAAATTTCATTGATTTTTAGGTTTAATTCATTGTTTTGGATGTTATTTTGGTGGTGTAATTACATGAATAAGGCCGTAGGATGTTTATGATGTTGTTTGCACATTTGGTTTTGAGCCCCGAGGGCTCGGGTGAGTTTCAGGTAGGTGTCTGAGTGCAAAACGTAGGAAACATCTGGTGTTTTTATTGCTGTTGTTGGTGTCCAGGGAATTACCCTATGCGAACACACTCAAGGGAGTGCGAATGCACAGTGTTATAGAGGTCTGGGGGGTCAGGGTAGCTTAATTTGTGCGAACGCACCAAGTAGGATGCGGACACGGAGGGTTAATTGGTAGCTACTATGTGAACGCATACGTAGGGTCGCGAACGCACAGCATTAGCGAGGGCCTAGGAAGCTGAGTGTAAAATACCATGTGCGAACATGGCCCACAACCGCGAATGCACAGGTATGTGTAGTAAACCTCCGCGAACGCGGCCTGGGGCCCACGAACGTGGAGAGTAATTTCGCCCAGCTACTTTTAAATGTCCAAAATAGAACACTTATACGGGATTCCTCCATTTTTTCATAAACCCCTTCTTCTCCAAAGCTCCTAGGTGATTTTTGAAGTATTTCCCCACCATAACCTCTTAGGTAAGTAATCTTCAACTTGTTTCCTTCCATTTTTCATCAACATCTATTAGATTCTAGACCTAAAAATATGAAATTAAAGGTAGAAAAAAATTGGGGTTTTGGTTAGAGTTAGGGCTTTGGTTATTTGGGAATTTGACCTCGTTTTGGGGTCGGATTTCAAAACAAATTATATATTTGGGCTCGTGGGGAATGGGTGATCGGGTTTTGGTCCGAACCTCGTGTTTTGACCAAGCAAGCCCAGAGGTTAATTTTGGAATTTTTGGAAGAATGTTGGGAATTCTATAATTAAGCTTTGGAATTGAATTGTTAAGAAATTATTGATGTTATTGAGTCAATTATGTCATACGATTCTTTTGGAGTCGTGTTCGAAAGGAAAAGCGGTGCTAGAGGCCTGATTTGGATTCGTGGAGTCGAGGTAAGTGTTTGGCCTAACTTTAGCTTGAGGGAATAGGTATCGAGTCTTATTTGCTACATGTTTAAACCATGTTCAATGTATAGGTGAGGTGACGAGTACCTATATGTTGTTATCAAGTATGACCGTGAGTCGAATATTATGAATTCTTTGATTTACATTGATAATTGATGTTTTATGGATTAAATCTCAATTTGTGGTTAATCATTTGGTGGAGATTCTTAGTTGTGTTTACCGTGAAGTAGCTGATCAGTCGAGGAATATTTTGTGTAATTATACACCTGTGTAGGATTGGTTATAGTTATGTCCCTTGCCGGGATGGTAGTATTTTTGTTGAGTATTTCTGTGCTTTTAAGGGTTCTTATCGTTGATTTTCCTGTCAAATTGTTGTTTTGTTATCTATTATAGCACGAGGGGACATTCCATGCTATGTTGTGACTATTTATGCACGAGGGTACATTCCGTGCCGTGTTGTTTTTTATTATGCACGAGGGGACATTCCGTGCCGTGTTGTGACTATTTACGCAAGAGGGGACATTCTGTGCCATGTTGTTATTTATTATCCACGAGGGGACATTTCGTGCCCTGTTGTGACTATTTATGCACGAGGGGACATTCTGTGTCGTGTTGTTATCTATGTATGCACGAGGGGACATTCCATGTTGTGTTACTGATATTATGCATGAGGGGACATTCTGTGTTGTGATGTTGTGATATTATAGCACGAGGGGATATGCCGTGCCGTTTCTGTTTATCTATTTGTTCAGAGTTATTAATTCTTGCTGTTACATGATTACTTCAGTTGTTATCTCGTTCCGTCATTTCAGTGTTGCTGCCCCTTTTCCCCAGCATGTTATCCCCGTTTTTGTGCTTAAATGCTCATTTCTTGTCGTTACTTCTTTATTATATTATTGAACTGCACAGATATTTGTTATATGTCGTGTCCTAGCCTCGTCACTACTTCGCCGAGGTTAGGGTCGGCACTTACTCAGTACATGGGGTCGGTTGTACTAATGTTACACCTGCACTACTTTATGTTGTGCAGATTACAGTACCGGACCCGGTGGGCATTGAGCGAGGGAGTATCCTCCAGTGCACAGGCGACACCGAGGTAGTCCTGCAGGCGTCCGCAGGCCCTGGCGTCACCTCCTTTATCTCTCTTTCCTGTCTTTTCATGTATTTTAGAGACAATAGCTCTTTGTTTATTCAGACCTATATTTGTAGTAAATCTTAGACAGTCCGTGAAAGTTGTGACACTAGATTTTGGGGAGATTATTATAGACGATTTGTGTAATATTGTTTAATCAAACTGTTAGATTTCACTCTTCCGCACTTTGATTCTAATTGTTCTTGTATATCACTGTTAATTGCTAAGTAGTAAAGGAATGGATTGGATTGGCTGGTAACGTTGGCTTGTCTAGCGGGTTCAACGTTAGACGCCATCACCGTCCCGGCGTAAATTAGAATACCTAAAGTCAATGCGTAAATTTATCATCTCATTATTAATAAAAGTGGAGACCATAGGGGTTAATTCCTATCACCACTTGATCACGACCACAAACTCTTCTCTGAGGATTAAGTTATATTATTTTTCATATTTATAATAAATTCAAATTTATTAAACTGCTTGAAAACCTATCTAAATGACCTCAACCAAAAAATAATCTGATTCACTGCATAGCAATGCGTTTTTCCTCAAACCTATCAAATTTCAAGTCAATCGGAGTTCGTCAAATCCATGACTACCCGTCTATAACCAAACACGAAGAATAACCATTTAACTAGTTCCATCATTAAAATAAATATGATATTGATTTCCTTTCTCCTTATAAATATACTATGAGCTTAAGGCATATATTATGTTCTTTCCTACTTCTAGGACACATAATGTCTCCTTTTGCAAAAAATTATCCTTTTACTAAACACACGAGAACTTAAAATATCATATTTTCTTCTGTTCGGCGAAAAAAACCCCAATGGATGGAGTTGGTCATACAAGTACCCAAAGATAAAACTTTTTTCTAATTAAAACCCTCCACCATTGATGTAGATTTGTGAAGGATAATTTTCACATGCTACACTAAGCATATTTTAATGACTTAAATAAATAGACTATTTTATGCATCCTGCATATTAATCATAATACTCAATCCATGAATAAACGTTATTTCACATGTAAGATTTATTAAGAACTATTTATGAGTTCAAATAAACAAACAACTTTAACGGTAACTATTTATTACTCACAAAAGTCTCAATTTACGAGTGAAGATATGTAGCTCATAAAATTATGTTATAGCAGAATATGGATCGCACTTTAAAAGACATACCAATTAGATAAAACTACACTAAATACTGTCATACTTTACTTGATTACAACCTCCCACCAGAGAATAAAATTCTTCATTGAAAATTCAAGAATAGTAATCACGTAGGGCATGAAAATATAAACTAAAATTTGAGTAATTTTTTGTGTCAAATGCACCAATCATTAGTCATCCAGGATATCAAACAAAATACTTCACTTTCTTACAAAATATTTATATCATCACACAATATCAAGTATACCTTGTATGACCTGGTCAATAAAATCCTACACCTTTATTATTGAATTCAATACAACAAGATGTCTATTTACTAATAGCCAATGTGTAAACCCATTATATCACTAGTATTTTTATCATGGAGACCATGGGGAGTCACATCCACCACCATTGAATTAAAAATAAATTAAAATTATTAAGAAATAATTTCTAAATAATAGAAATCAGGTTTCCAATGGACCCACCAAATTTCGGCTCAATTGGAGTACGTTAAGTTTGTTGACCTCCTAAAAACACCGGCAAATCGGTCAAAATCAGGTTTTGCGTTTTTCTAGGGTTTACTCAAAAAAATTCTGATCATCCCAATCAAATATCAATACATAAAATAGATATGTCATGATTACAAGAATAATTCAAATTGTTTGCACAGTTAATTCACAAAATAACGGTGCACTTTTTTTAGAAAACAACATATACATGTTATTTAAAAATACGCATAAACACGATATTCTTGTTTCATGAAAAACCTTGTTATCTAATTATATGTGAGTGTGCTATGATACCAATTGATAGATTATTTTATGCAGCAGAAGCAATCCTAGTATCAAACTCACTTGCAATCTTCACAACTAGTATAAACGGGATTTCACGGGTTATGTAACGACCCGACCGGTCATTTCTTGAGTTATAGACCCTTCACCATATTAATCTTGCTTATTTTGTTTTCTAAAGCTGTTATATGTCTTACGGGTTGGTTGGTTCGGATCCGGAGTGATTTCGAAAGGAATTGAAGCACTTAGTCTCTTAATTGGAAGCATAAGTTGGAAAGGTCGATCGGATGTCGACTTATGTGTAAACGGTCTAGGATTTGAATTTTGATGGTTCGGTTATCTTCGTTAGATGATTTTGGTCTTAGAAGCGCATTCGGAATGTTATTCGGAGGTCCGTAGTGGAATTAGGCTTGAATTGGCGAAAGTTGGAATTTTGGCGATTTTTGCCAGCAGTGGAAATTTTGATACCAGGGTTGGATTGGATTTTCGGAAGTTGGAGTAGGTTTGTGGTGTCATTATTGACTTGTGTGCAAGATTTGAGGTTAATCTGACGTTAATTGATAGGTTTTGGCGTCATTTAGAATTCGAAAATTTCTAAGTTCGTTAGGCTTGACTCCGAGTGTAATACATGTTTTTTATGTAATTGAGGTGATTTGAGAATTCGACTAAGCTCGTATCATCGATATGTTTGATTGAGGTCCCGAGGGCCTCGGGTGGTTTAGCGTGGTTAGCAGCTTGATTTGAGTTGAGGATTTGTAGCTGAAGTGTTGCTGCTACGGGTGTAACTGCACCTGCGAAGTGAGTACCGCAAGTGCGAGCCCGCATAAGCGAGGCTAGGATCGAAGATGCGACTAAGGAATATCTGGGTCGAGGGCGCATGTGCGATGGAATTGTTGCACCTACGATGGCCGTAGAAGCGGACTTCAGGGATACGTGAGAATTTGGACTGTAGCTGCGATGTGTCTCCCGCACCCGTGAAGAGCGCAGATGTAGTCTCTTGAATGCGGAAGCGGAGGCAGTGTTTAAGTGGTTTTTATGCAAAAGCGGAGCTTTGTCCGTAGATGCGAAAACAGATTCGCATGTGCGAGAAGCTTGGGTGAAGTATATAAAAAGGGGATTTCGAGATTTTTCCCCATTTTCACATTTTGGAACTCGGATTTTGGAGGATTTTGAGGAGGATTGTGAAGTGTTTGCTGAGGTAAGTTCCTTGTGCCTATTTGTCGTCAATAATGGTGTTTACCCACTAATTTTACACCTAGGTTGTGAGTTTTTGAGGTGAAATGTGGGAAATTAGGGCTTGAGAATTGGAGAGTGAAGTTTTGGGTTTTGGAGGGGCAAATGATGTAGGATTTTGATAAATTCAATATAGTTAGACTCATGAGGGAGTGGGATTCCTGGTTTTGTGACTTTGGTCGGATTTCGAGATGTGGGCCCGGGGGTCGGTTAAGCCAATTTCTGATTTTTGGCTCCAATTTAGTAGTTTTCTTGTGGGATTGATCCCTTTAGCCTATATTAATTGGGTGTTGTACTGCTTGTGGCTAGATTCGGGTTTTGAGGCCGATTTGAGAGACAAAGGCATTGCAGAGTAGATATTTGCTCGGTTTGAGGTAATTAACGCTTTCAAACTTGGTCTTGAGGGTTCGAAACCCCAAATTATGTGTTATGTGATTGGTATTGAGGTGACGCACATGCGAAGTGATGGGTGTGTAGGCGTGCACCTTGAGAATTGTGACCTGGTTGGCTCCATGGCACTGTATAGTGACTCCATCTTGTTGATGTTCGTGTTTTAACTATGTGATAAAGTAATTGAACTTTCAATCATGTTGGATATCATGTTTAGACTTATAGCTGGTATTGTGGAGACCCACATGGTCGTTTCTTGTTGTCACTTTACTGCTTTTATTGATATTTCGTACTTAGCGATATACATGCATTCCATGCCATACACGTGTCACGACCCGAAATCCTAGCAGGCCTTGATGGCGCCTTTCGTGGAATTAGGCTAGCCAACCATCACTTTACTACGCATTGGTTCTTTTATAATAGTTCACAACACAATGATAAACAGCACGCATAGCAATAAAAATGAATTATTTAAATCTTAGCGCCCCAATAATAGTCTAAACAAAACCTCCCAAGACTGGAGTCAACATGGTCACGAGCATCTACGAAATAAAACTAACTCTACTAATGTCTTAAATAAGTCTAGGAATGAAATGCTAAAACTGATTAGGGAAGGGAAATGGAGAAGCTGTGGACGCTGGACAGCTACCTCGAAATCCCGTGAACTGCTGCTAACGAAGAACGCAGCTGCTGCTCCAAATCGGTACCTGGATCTATGCATAGAGGCACGGGGAGTCTTTATGAGTACGCCAACTCAGTAGGAATGAAAATAAATCACAGTCTGAGAATTATAAAACACACAGTACATATACACAAATTCACAAAAGCCAGTAAAACACCAAGTCACCAGATTGTATTCATCAAATACATGAGTTCAAAATTCAGTTTCCAGAAATCCTTTGAAACAAGTGTAGTATCAGTATATCTCAGTGAAATTCTCAGTAAAAACCAGTTAGAAAACGAAGTAAATCATAGTTCAAAAACTTAGTAAAATCATCATAAATCTGCCCCTCGGGCCAAAATCATTTCTCATAACAATTGCTCATCAGGCATCCTCACAATCACTCTGTATTAGCCCATCAAGCAATAATCATCACTCAGTATCAGCCCCGCGGGCAATAATCATCACTCAGTAGGTACATGTGCCCACTGGGGGTGTGTACAGACTCCGGAGGGGCTCCTACAGCCCAAGCGCTATAACAACTCTATTTTTTAGGCACAACAGGGACCACATAATTTATTTAACAAGGCTTCCAATTAAGGAATTAATTTCTAGTTTTCGAAGTTAATATCCACCATAATTAATTACGAATTACTCCACTATAAATTTGTAATTGCACTACTTATTCAATTTCAAATTTCATCCATTGAATTTTATTTAACTCCACATGTTATGATTCAGATATTAATCAATTAAATTAAATTACTGGCAATTTAATTTGATTATTTTTGTTAGACTTTTGCTTAACTTATTTCATGTGTCGGATAAAAAATTCACCGGCCGAGTTTACACATTAAAACTTATAAGCTTTCGTAAAGGTGCATCATCAATCTCTAAACCGAGACATGAATTTCATCAACTAACTATTACTTTGCCAATATACATTATTATTATCCAATTACCAGGCATATTGACCTACGAAAGGATCTCTTCTTTTAATAAATCAAAACAACAATAATATACATAGCTAATAATAATCATATCAAGATTAAGAGTATAAGTACATTTAATGGCTAGAGAGTTTATTTTATTAAGTTAGTATAAAATACTTATCTCTAATTGGTCCGTTCAATAGATACAAAATGTACTAGCACAAGAAGTTGGAATTAAACCATTTCCATAATCAAGATAAACTATATTTAATCTTGTGCTACAATCATCCACGACGATTTGTCCAATTTCATCATTAGATTTTGAACTCAAACTTTATACTTATAAGAACTAATGGTTCTTATTTTTCATATATAAGCTAAATTCTATACACTAAATCATCTACTATATAATCAAAGGATACTGACTAATATATGATCAATTTAAAATGTTATTATAACTGAATAAACAATTATTTCATAATAAATACTATATTTAAGCCAAACCCATGATTAATAGTATAACATTTTCATGTTTCAAACTTTCATAAATGATGGTACTGTTTTTCTCATCTTAATCTTGCAGTTGAAAATCATTCAAAGATTTGAAATTGGTTGCCTCGTGAAGTTATTCCAGCCAGAAATATGGGGTTAGCAAGTTCTCCAGGGACATATATTCCCACCTAACTTGTTCATTGGATGATCAGTCATCTCATTTACAAAATTGTTATTTGACAAATCAATGAAAGTGAAGAAAACAAGGATCTCATCTTTAGTTTTCACTTGACTTAGTTACGAGCTGCTTTCTGGAATTGTTGCAACTTTGAAATATACTCTAGTCTAGATGAAAGCATCTCTCACAATTAATATCGATAACATTTTTTCCATGTATCTTATGATTTATTCGTTAACGTTTCATTTAATCTCATTTCGAGCTCCTTCTTAGTTGTGACTGGTAATTCTATGAGAAATTTACTTTTTGAATATGTTTGATATTAAAAGCAAACGGGATGTAAATCCAGAAGAGTTATTTTTATTAGTTCAACCGGTAGTTGTGTTCTCTCATTGGCAAATACTAGATAAACGTAAACAAAACTCGAAGTTTTAGTGAGAGAAGCTCTAACCTCTCTACTCCACACTAAATTTCACTATCTCATCTTCTGTGATGACCCAAAAGATCATCCTGTATAAATTTAGTTAAGTCTGTGTTCCGAGTCCCCGAAAGCCTCCGTTAATCTCACTTCGATATGAGTGCGCAGCCCGGGCAGGTAGCCGGGAAGCTTTTATGTGAAAACATGATGAAAAATGAAATTTCTAATAATTAATTGATTAAAGTTGACTTTGGTCAATATTTTTGGTAAACGGACCCGAACCCGTGATTTGACGGTCCCGGAGGGTCCGTAGGAAAATATGGGACTTGGGCGTATGCCTGGAATCGAATTTCGAGGTCCCAAACCCGAGAAATGAATTTTTAAAGAAAATTATTTTCTGAAAAATATAAAGGTTTATGAAAATGAATATTCATGTGAAAACCGTGTTACGGGGCCGTATTATGGTTCCATAGCCCGGAATAGGTTTGATATATGTTATGTGGCTATCTGTGAAATTTGGTGTAAACGAACTTGAAATAACGTCTTTCGGATCAAAATCGGAATAATTGAACCTTATGAAGTTTTGAGAAAATTCTATGAGTTTTGAGGTTTAATTCATTGATTTTGATGATATTTTTGTGATTTCAATGCTTAAATAAGTCCGTAGGATGATTTGGGAGTCGTGTGTATTTTTTGTTTTTGAGACCCGAGGGCTCGGGTGAGTTTCGGGTAGTTAACGGGGTGTGCAAAGTGGAAAAATATGGTGTTTTTGATGGTTTGCTGGTGTCTGGTGTAATACCCTTCGCGAACGCAGCCAAGGGCTCGCGAGCGCGAAGGGCAAATTATGGTGGCCTGGCTTTTACTCTACGCGAACGCGTAGAGGGAGACGCGAACGCGGAGCACTGAGCAGTGCTTCTACGCGAACGCGTCCCCAGGGGTGCGAACGCGTATGCTTAGGGTGAGGTCAGGGGGCAGGGTATATTTGTTCTTCGCGAACGTGAAAGTCTAGGAAGTCAGACCTTCGCGAACGCGGCCCTGGCTCAGCGAACGCGTAGGTCCCAGTTGCTAACCCTTCGCGAACGGGGCCAGTGGCCCGCGAATGCGAAGGGCAATTTTGCCCAGTAATTTTTAAAATGTCAAAAACAGAAACATTACGGGATTTAACCCACTTCTTCTCAAACTTCTTCTTCCCCACTAGCTCCATAGGTAAGTGATTCCAACTCTATTTTCTTTCATTTTTCTTCAACAACCACTAGAATCTAGGCCTAAAATCCTAAAATCAAAGTAGAAATTAGGGGTTTTGGGTATAGTTAGGGTTTATGGGATTTTGGGTAATTCAACATCAATTTGGGATCGGATTTCAAAACAAATTATATAATGGAACTCGTGGGGGTATGGGTAATCGGATTTTGGTCTGAGCCTCGTGTTTGGACCAAGCAGGCCCGGGGTCGAATTTTGGTATTTTTGGAAGAATGCTAGGAATTATACATTCGGGCTTTGGGATTGTATTAATGAGTCATTATTGATGTGAATAAGTTAATTATGTCTAGATATTGTCGTTTCGGAGTTGAATTCAAAAGGAAAGGCTGTATTAGAGGCTTGAGTTGCTATTCTTGGACCCGAGGTAAGTGTCGTGCCTAGCTTTTGTGAGGGAATAGGTATTGTGTGCTATGTGATATGTGTTTATCATGTTCAATGCATAGGTGAGGTGACGAGGACCTATGCATTGTGTGTCAAGCATGCCCGTGAGTCTATGTTTGATGAAATTCTTGTGATTACTTCCATATTCATTATATTGTGAAATTGCCTCTACTTGGAAGTTGATTGTTGTTGAAAATCCTTGCTGATAAACTTGTGATGTGAATGGTTCGATTGGGAGCCCAATTATAAAGTATATATCTGAAAAGAGTGGTTATAGCTGAGACCCTTGCCGGGCAATTGTTATGATATTGACTGATAGTATTCCCCTTGACGGGTGATTATGACTTGTGTTTCCACTATGTTGCATCCCTTGCCATTGTGATAATTGTCATTGTTATGGTGAGGAAGAGTGTAAAGCACGAAGGGTGATGTCATGCCATAATTTACATTGATTACATCGTATATTGCATAGTGAGGAAGAGAGTAAAAGCACGAAGGGTGATGTCGTGTCATGATTGATATTGATTACATCTTATATTGCATAATGAGAAAGAGAGTAAAAGCACGAAGGGTGATGCCATGCCATGATTCATATCATTTTATATTGTACATCGCATTGTGAGGAAAAGAGTAAAAGCACGAAGGGTGATGCCGTGCCGTTATTTGCAGTTCTGGAATTTATACCGGTTACATTAACATCTTTGTTAAATTGCCTTTCTTGGTTACCTCTATAGGCTTAATTGACTGTTTTATCTCCCCTGTTATCCCATTATCTGCCCTCATACCCCATGCTTATCTGATATTTCATGTTCTTATCCATGTTATGTGTTATAGAATAGGATAGGTTATCGGTTGTTGTCAAGTCTAGCCTCGCCAGTACTTCGGCCGAGGTTAGGCTCGGCACTTACTCAGTATATGGGGTCGGTTGTACTGATGCTACACTGCACTTCTTTATGTTGTGCAGATCCCGCGGCCGGACCCAGTGGACATCGTTGAGAGAGTATCCTTCAGTCCACCTCAGAGATTTCAAGGTAGATCGCTAACGTTCGTGGGCCTTGGCGTCTCTTCTATCACTAGCTCCTTACTCTGTCTTGTATTTCTTCTAGTATATCTGAGACGGATTATGTACTTTTCTTTCGGACTATGTATTTAGCACTCCTATAGAAAGTTCGTGAGTTTGTGACTCCCGGTTTTGGGGCTTATGCGATGTATTGGATTTCATTCTCTTCATTCGGCTTTGAAATTTATCTATTTCCACTGTTCAAAATTACAAATTGATTCTAGTTAATTCTGTTAGTTCTGTGTTATCAAGTTAGTTTAATTGTACACGTTGGCTTGTCTAGCGGGTTCAACGTTAGACGCAGTCACGGCCTGTAGGTGGATTTTCGGGTCGTGACATCTTCTGTTAAAGTATGTCTAAACTAGTAATAAAATCATCATTAATGGAGGACTCTATTCCTCCAAAACCTCCTGAACCTCCTGATCAAAAAGCAAACACAAGCGGACAAAACAAAGAGGCAAAGGCTATCTCATACAAAGGAAAAAATCATTTCCCAATATCCACACATCTTCATCCAAGATCAAGGTAAATCAATCCTCACAAATGCAATGGAAGACAACAAGGACGCGCTACTGCCCATGGAGCAATCAGAAGAAGAAAATGATGATCAAGCAGTTACATTGTCACCGGAAGATCTTCAACGTATATATGATCCTTGGAAATTCTCCATAATTATCAAATTATGTGATAAGTGTATCCTTCATCAATACTTAAAAAGAAGAATACAAGATCTTTGGAAACCTACGGAGATTTTTCCATTAATCGATCTAGGTAATGACTTTTTATAGTTAAATTTACTCAAGAAAATATCATGACTAAAGCCCTTCATCAAGGGCCTTGGTTCATCAACGTGCATTTCCTTTCCGTTAAAAAATGGGTCCCTAACTTTGTTGCAACGAAGGAGAAACTAAATATCTCAGCAATATGGTTAAGATTACCAAACCTCCCCACTGAATTCTATGATATCCATATCCTGACTAAGATAGACAATAAAATAGGGAAATTGCTTAAAACAGATGCCTGCACCTCCTCAACCTTAAGAGGAAGATATGCAACGCTTTGCATAGAAATTCCCCTAGATTATCCGGTTAAATATTCCATCACTATAGGAAAGCACAAACAACTTATACACTATAAGGGGGAGAATTTCCTATGCACAATTTGCGGCAGACTAGGTCATATCCATACTAATTGCAACCATCTGCCTTATGATAATCAAAGTAACAATGTTCTAACTCAAAGTGTTAATAATACAAAAACTAATCTGGGATAGAATAAGAATAATGGAACATTGTTTCCTTCTCAAAAAGATGAAATCGTCTAATAAGCAATAAAAACCTTCAAGTGAACAATGTTTCCTATAACAAGGAAGAAACAAACGATTTGATAACAAGGAATTCTACCAACAGGAACTCTAGGAATAATACTATGCAAAAATTCATCTACAAAGAGAAAACGGACAACAACATCCACGTAGGCACAAAAGACAAAACACATATTTTACAACTAGAAAACAAATTCAATTTCCTTAATACAAATGTTATAATTGGCCAGACTCAAAACAACTCAAATAGTAATGGTAGTATTACTATACCATCGTTAGTTACTATGCAAAATTTTTGATTGCATGGACAATGCATGCACACACATGGCGTCTCAAGAGAGAACAATAATCTAACAAAAATAAATGGCAAAGGGGGATCAATCCAACATTACCCTCGTCTATAGTTTGATACCCAAACCACCAGTATACTCGGATGAAATCCAAAAAAATCCACATCCTCATAGGGAAATCATTACTATCCCTAATCCTAAAACCATTATAAACAACACGCAACCTCAATCATCTCCCATGCAAATAGATACTAAATCTTCCAAAACAACTCCAAAAGATCTTTACAATCAAGTGCTACTTACACAACAAAAGCTTATATCTAGCCAACTCGAAATCGATGCCTCATCTACCATTACTTCTACAAAGAAGAACACAATTACTAAGAATCCCTTGTCAGAATCCCCACTCAATGGAAATTCCACCTTCCAATCCACCTCCAAACAACCTACTTATTTACTCCTCAACCCCACTACCCATGAACCACAAACCTCAATCATGGATGGAGAGGGGCTTATTGGGCCAAGCATCCTTGTTAAATTTGGAAATAGAGGGACAAGAAGTGATCATAATCCCCCAAAATCCAAACTTTCTTGCTCAACTGATAATGGAGGGCATGCAACTTGCCATGAACAACTTTGTGAACCAGGCTTGGCTAACCAACATATTGAACCCTCTAACTCCAAATGCATCCCCTGTCACGACCCAGTTCTCCCTCCGACTGAGTCTCGTGACGGCACCTAGTCTAGACGACTAGGTAAGCCTATTCCGTACGCAAAATTAAGATAAAACAGTTGGAATAACAATAAATGAGATAAATCATAATAAAATCGATGCCGCTCGGCATTAAATGTTTACTTTATCCAGAACCCAAAATATCACAATACATCACAAGCTAACTACGGCTCAATATGTACATCTGTAAAAGAGAAGACCGTATAGTTTCATCTACAAGTTCTACTACATCAAGATAAGAAGGGGACTCGGAGATCTGCGGACGTTACAGATTATACCTCGAGTCTCCTGATAGTGCTGCTGCTGGCTAGCTGAGATACCGCATACTAGGACGTGGATATGCACATGGGGAAGACATGCGTAGAAGGGCGTGAGTACTCCACATTCGGTACTCAGTAAATGCCAAGCCTAACCCCAGTCAAGTAGTCACGAGGTCAGGTAGAGGCCCTACTGAGATTTGCAAAATGACAGATATAGTGAGCAAGTAAATAAAACAGGTCATAATTAAGAAATATGATAAATAAAGACTAGCAAGAACAGTATAACTAAATGCTAAGATCAACTCAGCATATATAAATCACTGTAAGAAAGTAAAGGTGCAATGCAATGCAATATGAGGGAAGGGTCTCCGCCCGCAATCCCTATATATGTAATACAGAATGAGGGAAAGGCTTAGGTCTATGCCCGCAATCCCTGTATGCAGTGCAGTATGAGGGAAAGGCTCAGGTCTCTGCCCGCAATCCCTATGTATGCAATGCAGAATGAGAGAAAGGCTCAGGTCTATGCCCGCAATCCCTGTATGCAATGCAGTATGAGGGAAAGGCTCAGGTCTATGCCTGCAATCCGTATGTATGCAACGCAGAATGAGGGAAAGGCTCAGGTCTATGCCCGCAATCCCTGTATTCAATAAAGTATGAGGGAAAGGCTCAAGTCTATGCCCGCAATCCCTATGTATGCAATGCAGAATGAGGGAAAGGCTCAAGTCTATGCCCGCAATCCCTATATGCAATGCAGTATGAGGGAAAGGCTCAGGTCTCTGCCCGCAATCCCTATGTATGCAATGCAGAATGAGGGAAAGGCTCAGGTCTATGCCCGTAATCCCTGTATGCAATGCAGTATGAGGGAAAGGCTCAGGTCTATGCCCGTAATCCCTATGTATGCAATGCAGAATGAGGGAAAGGCTCAGGTCTATGCCCGCGATCCCTGTATGCAATGCAGTATGAGGGAAAGGCTCAGGTCTATGCCCACAATCCCTATGTATGCAATGCAGTATGAGGGAAAGGCTCAGGTCTCTGCCAAAAATCCCTATGTATATATATATATATACGCAATATAAAGGAAAACCTCAAAATAGCGTAGTTTTAGGGTTTAGGAAAAGAACCAGTTGGAATCTCGGAGTAGAATCCTTAAATCAGTTTCAAATAATAGTAACAATTGGAAAATCGGTTAGAAATCAATTTACTCGGATAAAATCTTAAGTAATTATGCAGTTCAAACCGATAATAGTAATAATAGAGTTGGAAATGAGGTATTGTGTAGAAAGAAGTATGGAATTCCAATGAAAATATCCCGTGCACGCGCTCGTCACCTCACGTACAGGGGGTTTTATAGCAAAACCAGTTAAAAATGCCTAAGGGAGATCCCCCAACACAGAGTTAGGCAAGCCACTTACCTCGACTGTGAAAAATCAACCGCTAATCACTCTCTTGCCAAGAGTATCCAACCTCGGGTGGCCCAAATCTATTCAATTCGATGGTATAATGTAAATATAAATTCAAGGAATCAAAGTAACTAATAAATTCGAAACTAATATGCGAATTTAGAAAAATTGACCAAAACGCCCCTCGGGCCCACGTCTCGAATTTGGGTAAACTTTATATTTTCCGAACACTTATTCACTCACGAGTCTAACCATATGAAAATCTCTCAAATCGGAGGTCAAATACCCAATCGGAACCCCAAAAATTGGTCTAGGAAGTTTCTTCCAATTTTTCTCCAATTTCAACTCAAAATCTCGAATTTAAGGATGGCATTTAAGATTAGGAACATGGGAATTAACCTATGGTGTTTAGTAATCACTTACCTCGATTACCCAGGTGAAAATCCTCTCAAAGATCGCCTCTCCCGAGCTCCCAAAACTCAAAAATGGTGAAAATAACATAACCTTCGGATTTTTAGAATATGAACAGGGATTTCCACACCTGCGGTCCCTTTCACCGCACCTGCAGAAAAGGTATCGCAGGTGCGGGTTTCACTTAAGATGGACAGAGGTCGCACCTGCGGGCCTTTTGTCGCTGGTGCGGTTCCGCATCTGCGTGAACCCAATCGAACCTGCAGAGACTGGGAAGGCCTGGCCCAACCTCGCACCTGCGGCTAGGGGGCCGCTCGTGCGAGCTCGCACCTGCGGGAATTCCATCGCAGGTGCGAAAACACCATAAGGAGCTTGGTTCAACAATTTGCCAAGTTCTAAATTCTTCCGTTAAGCATTCGAAACAACCCCGAAGCCCCCGGGACCTCAACCAAAACCACCAACTGACCCCAATACCTCATTCCAACTTAGTCGAGCCTTAAAAACATGTCCCATAACATCAAAATACCCAAAAATGCATAGATTCAAGCCTAAGAATCATAGAAATTTTTCAAAAATTCATCCCCGAAGCCGAACCACGTCTAAACTTGTCCGAATGACCTCATATTTTGCACACAAGTCATAAATGATATTCCGGACCTGCTTTCATTTTCGGAATTCCATTCCGAGTCCGATATCAAAATCTCACCTATCGGCCGAAATCGCCGAAATTCTAACTTTCTCCAATTCAAGCCTAAATCTACGTCCGACCTCGAAAACACACTCCGAAGACGCTCCAAATCCCGAAATTACCCAACAGAGCTTACGGAGTCAACGGATTCCCATTCCGGATCCGTCTTCACATAGCTCCCGCTACGGTCTAATTTCTAAGGTTAAAGCTCACCTTAAAGGACTATATATCAAAAAACACTCCAATTTTCATCACTAAATGCTCCGACTCGTTCCATTAACCTAATAAGACATGGGAGGAACAATTATCAGGGAATCGGGGCGCTAACTCTCAAAACGACCGTCCAAACGATGCAAGCTCACCGGGTCCTTCCCACACATTTCATCCCAACAAACGAACTACAAGAAATTCACACCACACCATTCTTCCCACCTCAAAACTCTAGGAATCAGCATGTCAACCCCCCAGCAAATGAACATGCCAGTGAACCAACAAAATCAGAAAATCCCAGCTCAAATTGAAGTCCATCAACCTCCCAACATACAAAACCTAGGAAACAATATTCAAAGGGAAATGGAAGAAATGGAAAGACCACTAAGAGAACCTAGTGTAGAGTTCAAAAGCCTAAGAGAAATAACAATATTTCTTTACAAGGAGAGGCAAGACAAGAAATGTATCATCAGTTGCCCAGCAGCGTTGTTCAAGTTCTCACTACACATAAGACCCCCCCCCCCCTAAATCCAGTAGCAGGCAAGTACACAATTGTGCTCAATCTAACTGAAGTTCCACCACTAAGGCTGAAGGAGAGTCAGGGACAGCACCCACCACCACCTTTTCTCATGAGTCGTCCAGTTAATTTTATAATTAGGAATGTTAAGGAGGCTAACAATGCCATGTTTCGTAGAATCTTCAGAGATATCTTAGACACACACCGTCCTTGCCTAGTAGTTCTTCTAGAAACCAGGATGCATGCACATGCACCAATCCAACAAGAGTTTAACTTTGATGACCTAGTAGAAATTTCAGCAGAAGGTCGAGCAGGAGGAGTAGCTTTAATGTGGATGAAAGACATGATTGAAATTGAGGAGATTGCTCGTGAGGATCAGGAACTTCATGCCATGATCAAGGTATTTCCAAACCACATACCTTGGTTATTTAGTTCAATTTATGCTAGTAACTCAATAGCTAAGCGTAACAACATGTGGGAAAAATTAGCTCTTAGATATCAAAATATCAAAATTCCAGGTTTAGTCACATGAGACTTTAATGATATCCTATCATCGGAGGAGAAATAGAGAGGAAGGACTGTGAATTTTAGAAGAACAAATAAGCTCTGGAATTTTATTCAAAATTGCAACCTATTTGATCTAGGTTTTAAGGGAAAATATACTTGGTCAAACTTTAGAAAAAATAAAAAAGATTTAATTATGGAAAGACTAGACAAATGCTTAGTAAATGAAGAATGGAACAAACAATATCCAAATGCTATTGTTGATCATCTCCCTAGAACCTATAGTGACCACAATCCACTCTTAATCCGTTTATACCCTAGGTTCATCTTACCACGAGCAAAACCTTTTAGACTAGAAATAATGTGGTGTTCCCATCCACAATTTCCTTTATTAGTCAAGAATAACTGGCACAATAATGAATTTGAAGAAGCTATGATATCCTTCAAAGAGAAAGTCACTCAATGGAATAAAGAGATTTTTGGAAACATCTTTCAAAAGAAAAAGAAAATTTTAGCAAGGATTAAAGGTATCCAAAAATCCACCTACTTCCCTAGCAGTGATTTCCTCCTCAACCTTGAGAATCAATTAAAAAAAGATTATAACAACATCCTTCAAAAAGAGGAGGAGTTTTGGAAGCTTCGATCAAGAATTAATTGGCTTAATAATGGAGAAGCTAACACTAAATTCTTCCAAATATCTACCTTAATTAGGAGAAGACAAAATTGTATATCTCACTTTAAAAATGAAGAAGGTGTTTGGATTGAAGATCCAGAGAAAATAAAAAACTACACCCTCCTTTATTTTAAAAACATGTTTACCACCTCACACACACATACAAATTGGAAGGACATATGTCAATCTCCCAAAAGTTTTGATAAAATCAACTTAAATCATTTAGAGAATCCTATCTCTAACCAGAAAATCACTAATGCTCTTTTCTTCTTTAAACCTATGAAAGCTCCTCGGCCGGAAGGAATTCATCCTTTTTTCTATCAAACATTTTGGCCAGTGGTAGGAACCTCTCTCACTAAATATGTTAAAAATATTGTTCTATGCCAGGAAGTCCCCCAAAATTTAAACAATACCTACCTTTGCCTAATCCCTAAAGTTCCTAATGCTAACTAATTAAAGAACTTTAGGCCCATTGGCATATGTAATACCATTTATAAATTAATCACTAAAATTATATCCAATATGATAAAACCCCTCCTTAACAATATTATTAGCCCTTTCCAATCAAGCTTCATAAAAAATAGAAGAGCTTCTGATAACGGAGTTATCATCCAGGAAGTTATTAAAAAACTTAAAAACATGAAAGGATCCAATTCTAAAATGATAATCAAAATAGATCTAGAGAAAGCTTTTGACCATATTGAGTGGTCCTTCATTCATAGAACACTAACCTACATTAACTTTCCCTCCAAGATCACCAAGATTATTATGAACTGCAATACTACTAGTAGCATAGCGGTTCTCGTTAATGGGACTAGCACGGAGTTTTTCTCCTTATTTAGAGGCATCCGACAAGGAGACCCATTATCCTCCTACATTTTTGTGTTATGCATGGAAATGCTTTCTAGATTTATTAATCATCAAGTTGATTGTACAAATTGAGACCCTATTTCCCTCAACACCAAAGGCTCTAATCTATCCCATATATTTTTTGCCGACGATATCACTCTATTGGCCACTGTTAATGAAAAAACCATCAAAACAATTTCTAATACATTAACTATTTTCAGTAACCTACTTGGACAAAAGATTAATGATATGAAATCTAAAATCATATTCTCTAAGAATTGCCCCTTAAACACTCAAAACGATACTGCTCGCCTATTAAACATTCCCATAGGCTATAAGTTTGGAAAATATTTGGGCTTCCCCATACTAGACAAATGTCCTAGACCAAATGATTTCCTCTACATTTTAGACAATATGAGAACTAAATTGGCAAAGTGGAAAATAAATTGCCTCAGTTTGGTAGGGAGAGCAACTCTAATACATTCAACCTTTAATAATATCCCTAATCATTCTATGCAATACATTATGCTCCCTAAAAATACCTTAAAAAACATTGACCGACTTCAAAGAAATTGTTTATAGCGCAGTACCCAAGAGAAAAAAAGACTTCACTTAATTAACTGGGATACGGTTACTACTCCTAAGGCAGAGGGAGGACTGGGGTTAGTCAAAGCAAGCCATAGGAATAATGTTATGCTTGCAAATATCACATGGCGCCTTTACAATAACACCACCTCTCCCTGTGCTAAGGTCTTGATTAACCAATATGCTCATAAAACTAATCCAAAGTATTGCTCCTTTATTTGAAAAAAACATTTGGAAAGGTTGGGATCTATGTAACAAAGGGTTGGCATGGAACATAGGAAAGGGAGAACGCATAAAATTCTGATTAGACAAATGGTGCTCGGACCTTCAAACTATTAGAGGGAAAATTCAAGGGCCCCTACTAAAAGAGGAGAAAAATTTACCACTTAGTGAGATCATTGATAATAAAAGTTGAAAGTTGGACAATATTTCTTTTACCCTACCAACATCAATAGTAGATGACATAAAAAATACTTTTATCCCTAAGGACTACCCTCATCAAGACAACCATTTCTGGTCCTTAACAAGTAGTGGTTTATTTAGCCAAAAAACAGCCTTACATCTATTAAATCCCATAGAAGACACCAAAGCAAGGTTTATGTGGATTTGGAAGTTAAAGTCTCCAAAAAAAATTAACTTCCTACTTTGGCTCTGTTATCACAACAAAATAGCTTGTAGGAGCTACCTATTTCATCACATAGACTTGAATATTGATGATACATGCACAATATGTAAATTTGAAAAGGAAACTATCACCCACATCTTCTTGAGCTGCCCCATAGCCAAAAACATTTGGAGACACTTTGGAATAGAACCTATAGTCTCTAATGACAACCATTGTCTTGACTCTATCAGGATCATGAAGCCAAATAAAGTACATTCATGTCTAGATTGGAAAGATATCTTCCCTTTCGCAATTTGACATATTTAGCTCAATCGAAATTCTAATAACATTAACAATGAAACAAATGAAATTCCAGTTTCCCTCACTATTACAAAGGCAGCAGAATTCAAATACCTGACAGGAAATACACTCCCAAAGATCAACACTCGCACAACCAAAATATATTGGAACCCCCC